>OMLB01063225.1:5374-29753 GCA_900302555.1 Myripristis jacobus | reverse complement strand
TCTTGGTGGGGATGTGGGTGGGTGCCCATGTATTTGTGTCTCCAGGGCTCTTCAATATTGCCATGCTATTAAAATAAATTCATGCCAGCTTGAGAAATTGAAAAAGAAACTCAACATGAGATGCAACTTATTATTCAAAATTGAGCTCAGCTTTTGGAATTATTTCACAGTCGATGCTCCTAAATTTCCTGTTTTTGTCCTTTTCAATTATCACTGTGCCACGTGCATTCCTTGGAAATTATGCAACTATTGAAACATTTCTTTTTCATCTAATAAATCTCTATCGATGTTCCGTGCACTTAGGCTGGGTCTGTGTCTAGGTCAGCCTCTCAGTATGTCTGTGTGTGTGTGTGTGTGTGTCCTAATCTGCTCGTGTGCTCATGCCAGGTGAGTGCAGTGACAGTGTCTGTGACCTGGTCACCTGTGCCAACGGAGGTGTCTGTTTTGCCAACCGTGCTGACGGCTACATCTGCCTGTGCCCGCTGGGCTTCAGGGGCGTGCTCTGTGAAGAGAGTGAGTCAAGGCTTGTACTCTGTCTTTTTCTTTCTCTCTCTTACGCACAAAAACACACACATTCACACACACCTACAGGGGAGCTCAGAAGCTGGACTCTGTGAAGGTAGAAGTAAAGTCACTTTGTCCAATCAACCTGCCCAATGGCTGTCCGACACTGCTGCACAGACCTTTGTTGTAGTTAGATGAGCTAAAGTAGTTAGTGAACAGCTTAAGCACCAAGGTGTGTGGAGTACATTATGTGGGGAACTTGTTGGGATAAGGATTATTCTTTCTTATATGGAGGCAAATGGATTGATGGCAAATAAACTCAATATAATCTCCCTTCTCTTCTCTCTCCCCTTCTTCTCCTTCTTATGCCAGATGTAGATTATAATGTACAATTGTGTGAAAAGACAAACTAATAGCCCAGTACTGGGACACAGACTGTCTTCTCTCGCTTACATATCTCTGATGGTGGCTACCTCTTGTTAAATCAGATGTGCAATATAAATCTAAATTGTAAATAGATAAACAACTGCTGTATATTGGTTTGAAATTATTCAGCCATAATAACACTTTGTATTGTTGTGACAAACCTTGTTGTGCACCTATGCTTACCTCCAGTTTTACTCCTATTTAATTGTTTCTTTTTGTTCTTATTCTTTATAAATTATTCATAAACAATGATAAACAAGTTATGACACAGTTTCATACATTGATGCAGGTGCATTATTGGTCAAGATCAAGTAAACTAAGCAGCTACCAAGATGTAAGATTTAACAGAATCGATGCAGTGCAGCAGTAACTTGATCTTGCCAAATAGTGAGCCTGCATTGGTGTATGGAAACTGTGTTATAATGTGTTAACTTGTGCTAACTCATAAATGTTTATTAATGTTTTATAAAGTCTTTACAGCTGAATTAATCACCTAATTATAAACCATTTAAACACCCTTTATAAGGCCAGTGTTATTGTAAAGTGGTACTGATTCAGATTCTGATGCTGATTCTGAATCTTATGTCTCCTCCATCTCCCGCTAATTCTTATCAACCCGCTTTCTCTGCATCTTCCTTCTTTTTTCTTTTCTGTCCTTTTTTTGCTCTTCCCCCATCGCTTTCTTCATCCCTGCAACCCTTCAGGTTTCTCCCTGTCCTTGCCCCTCTTCAATGAGACAGTGTTTTCGTACGCCGTTGTCCCGTGGCCTCAGTCCTCCCAGAGCTATCTGTCATTCATGGAGTTTGAGCTGACGTTCAGGCCGTCGAAGCCCGATGGGACGCTGCTGTACAGTGATGATGCAGGCAGTGGTGACTTTCTGGCAATCAACCTGGTGGATGGCTATGTGGAGTTCAGATTTGACTGTGGCTCTGGAGGCTCTGTGATAAGGTACAAGACAAGTGGATGGGATGCTCATCATACATCTTTGGTTTAATGATAAGTGGATGAACATCCACTTATGTTGTGTTATATTGCCCTGAATAAGACTACTATGTAGATTTCTAGTGTTTTTCCACAGTTCATTTTTGCATATATTCTGACTAGATGCCCTGAATATATGTGTTGATCTGTCCTGTAGGAGCCAAGAGCAGATTAGTATGGACACATGGCACGAGTTGAGGCTGTCTCGGACAGCAAAGAGTGGTATCCTACAGGTGGATAACCAGAGGCCCATGGAAGGAATCACTGAGGTATTTCAATTCTATCACTTGCTCAGTGCCTTTATTTCTGCCTCTATATTTTGCTTGTAAAGCTAGTATCATAACCGAAGTGTAGTTGAAAAACTGCTGTCACATGTTTTTTATGGGCTATTTGTGATTGTTTACATTATGTGCATTTAATCGCTGATTTATTTGTTGTAAGTGTTTGATACAAAAGTTGACTGTATGTGGCATTTAACCTTGAGTGGTGCATGTGTTTGGATTTCTAGATTGTATCTTTCCTACAACCTTCTTTCTTATATCGTAGTAAAGGGATAATTTGCCCTGATAGTTTTCTCTTTAGGGGAATGTCATGTCAAACTCCTCAGGTTGACACCTGGCTGTTTCATGTCACCTTGTTCACTGGCAAGCATACAAAAAAACAGATGTTTCCCAATTACTACCTTCGATTCCAATGGTCAGTTCAATACATATGTAAGATCCACCGACACCATTTCAACTTTTAGAGGTGGTTTTCCTTGTATTCCTTCATCTTCCGCAAATCCACACTGCTGAGGGATAAAGTGAGCACTGCGAATCAATTTTAAAAAATGATTTGAAGTGCTGCCTGCTGAAATGTATGAATCCCAAAGCAAGGCAAGATTAAACTGTCAAGTTTCAGCACATGTTTTGATATCCCACTCTCCTGTACAAAGAGAAGATGGCAGGCATTTACACAGGGACATGCAACTATGGAAACAGAACAGTGGTCACAAAGTTTTTGATGAGAAAAACAAAATATAAAGTAAGCCTCCATGAATACTATTGTGTTTTTTTAGGGTTGTCAAGTGGTTAATTTCTCTAACCACGTTAATTACAAAGTAGCTAGTCATGGATTAATCATGACTTACATCACATATTTAAAATGTCAAAAATTACTTGTTGCTTACCCTTAAACTGCTGTGTAGTGTATTTTGGAAACAATCATTGCTCCTCACGGGAGTTTATGATGGATTCCCCGATGCAGTCTGTATAATGTTTTTCAATCTGTTGTCTTCAGCAACACTGATGGACCTGCAGTTTATGGGAATCCATTCAGCAGCTGCATCACTAAGTTTTGTGTTGACAGATTTGCCCTTTATGCACTCCACACGTGTGGTTTGACGTACTACTACGACCACTGGAAGCACTAACTTATTAAAAATATGTTTATCATTTAGCTGATATTTGAAAGTGGTTGTGGTCCGACAGAACAACATTTTGATCTTGCAGTTTGTCCATATGACTTTCTTTATGCTCAGAGATCCATCAGGAAACTTCTTGAAAGAAAAGTTACCATCCAGCAGGCTACAGGTTGTCCTGTCATTCAACTGCTGCGTCATGTGTGACATCACGTTGTGTTAAGGGTCCTGTTAAGGTCCTAGCCCTAGTTTTTATGTGCTATACTTGCTTTTATTTAGTGTTATCTCAAAAATGAATCTATACCCGTCACATTCTCTCTTCAGGGAGCCTTCACCCAGATTAAATGCAGCTCTCCTCTCTATATCGGTGGAGTACCAGAGTATGATAAAACCAAGGTTACAGCAGGTGTACGTCAGCCCTTCACTGGAACAATTCAGAAGGTATGAATATACTGATTCACAGTTAAAAATATGCCTTTTTAGTTGAAGGTACAGTTATTTTAACATGGTTTAACTTGGAGGCCAGTGCAGACCAGTAATCAAAAGATCACAGTGTGTTATTTTGCCTCATGTTCATTATCTCATTTGAAAAGACAATCTTTAGTTCACTATCCTAATACTTAAGAATACAGGCCAAACTAGAATCGAATGGAATATCATCAGAATAGACTAGACTAAACTAGAATAGAATAGTGGTCTGGTCTGTAATTTATAATAATGGCACCCATTTATAAACATCATCACCCCTGTAATGACTTAGTTCGCATAGTGGTAGCTGTAGTGAAAGGACAAGACTTGGGATATCATGCCATCTACACAGCAATAAGCCTAATGCTGACAAGTTTCCCATACAATTTGAAATTTCATGTTTCTTATCCCTCTCTCTCTGGCTCTGTATTTATCTCTCCCACTTCGTTTCCTCTTATCGCTCACATCCCTTCACCTCCGTAGCTGGTGCTCAACGACCGCACCATCCCAATAACAACCGGTACTGCTGGTGGGATTAATGTTGCCAATGCAGCACACCCCTGTGTGGACAGCCCCTGTGCAAATGGTGGGACCTGCAGGCCAAAATGGGACGGATACGAGTGTGACTGCCCCCTAGGGTATGACGGAAGGCACTGCCAGAAAGGTCAGCCTCATATGTCTCAGTATTCCAGTGTTACAAAATATACAGTTTGGGCACAATAAGCTAAAGTTGGGCTTCTTTGCCACTGTTTGACACAAGACAACAAAGACCCTATGGTTAAAAGAACAGTCAGACCGACAGTTCACTCTGTAATAACTATAATAACTCTTTTACCTCAATTCGTGGTGATTCAAACTTCTATTAAAACATTGCAAAACATACACCAAGGTAGTTTGGCAGTCAGTACCTACAGTGTGTATCCAATTATTTCTGTAAGATGTTAATAAGATTGTATTTATCATTGATGCCACTGATGGGTTTCACAGGCATTAGTAGAGCAGGTGAGGTGCCCGGTTGCCAGGCGTCACCAGGCTGTTGCACAGGTTGACTGGATCACAGTGTGTGAGGTTGTGTGACGGTCACATGACGTCACTGTAAACTGAATAAAACAGAATATTTTGAAGCTGTTGGCATGCGCTTTCTAGGACTATTGGGACTTCATAATCTCTGTTTTTGGCATGGATGTCTCTTGTAGACAGAGTGAAACTAAAACTGTACGTGTGATTCTCAGTTGGATTCATGTCTGTGGCAGCAATATGGACTTACAATGTACATATATAGTGAAGAATAAGAGCAAAATATAGGAGTTAGTCCTGTTTAGGTTGTTATTGATTGCCTAAAAAATTAAGCAATGATTTATTTGTTTTTCGTCATGAAGGAAGATTTTTGCCCTTGCTAAGCTGTGCTCTGCTCTCAGGGATTAAATGTTGTGCTTTGTCCACTGTCATGTAATGCAATATAATGTAATATATTGAACAACTAAATCCCTTAAGCCTATCTGTGCCTTCTCTGCTTTTTTTTCTTTTTATGCTTTCGCTGAACAGAATGTGGAAATTACTGTTTGAACAGTAAGTTTTCTTACATTATGGTTTAAAAACAGTTGTTTAATCAAACAGCTGGACCTCAGAACTTAACAAACCACAAACCTTAGAACAACGAGACAAATCTCAACCCTCATCAGTGCTGAAAACATGTTTATTCTACCTTTCTACTTATGCTTCACTACATCAAATTTAATCTTTAAGTTGATTAGACTGAGCTAACAAAATGTGCTTATGCTGCCACCTTGTGATCATATGAAGTAATTACAATATTTTCTGTAACCCAGCTGTGACTGAGGCCATTGAGATTCCACAGTTCATTGGCCGAAGCTACCTGACTTATGACAATGGAGATATGCTGAAAAGGTTTGTCTTTAAACATGTTTGAACTAGGACTCAGAAAGTGTGAGATAGATAGATAGATAGATAGATAGATAGATAGATAGATAGATAGATAGATAAGGTCTTGCAAAAACGTTTGCGTGCAATCTGTTTTTTGATGTGTAATCTTTCTGCCTGCTCTATGAGTGTGTGTGTGTGTGTGTGTGTGTGTGTGTGTGTGTGTGTGCGCACCCGTGCTTGTGCTTGCATACATATTTGCGCTTGGATGAGCTATGTCGTCAGTGAGTCTGGCAAGAATTATTGTAACAGATTATTATACCAAAATTTAACCGAGTTAGAGTTTACTTATTATGTGCTCTTCAAGGTTCATTTTTCTTTTTTTTCAGGGTATCTGGGGCCAGGAACAACCTTTTCATGCGTTTCAAGAGCACAGCCAAAGACGGCCTGCTGCTATGGCGAGGAGACAGTCCAATGAGACACAACAGTGACTTCCTGTCTATGGGGCTTCAGGACAGTGCACTAATCTTCAGGTGTGTGTAACAAGAGGCCAAGTCCCCTCAGCCCTGCATCCACATTGAGTTTTTTGCTATAAAATAAGACAGGAGCAATTACAGAGCAAGCAGAGGAGGAAAATGATGGAGTGTGATGCTCATTCCCCCACTGGCTGGTTAGAGCTAAGCATCCAGTCACTGCAGAAAATAGAAACAGCCTTGAGTATGAGGCTGGACATTGGCTTGGCATTATGGAAGTGCAGATCCCGTGGCAGCCCCACAGATCAGCACCAGGATTTGTCTGTGGAGTGCTGTACGATTGTGAACCCATTTTAACTGTGAACTCTGCTGCACTAATTGCATGTGTTTCCATGTCACTCTAGTTATAACCTGGGCAGTGGTGTGGCAAGCATCATCGTCAACGGGTCCTTTAGTGATGGAAAATGGCACAGAGTCAAAGCTGTCAGGTAACCACCAACGCATTTACTGATCTAGACAATTTTCGACAATTCTCATCCATGATCCCTGATATCCTCCGCGGTAATTCCCAATCCCATCATAGCGGGCAAGAAAAAACTTCCCTCCCAAAAAACCCAGCTAATACATTCTAGAAATTATAAACCAGTATCTTTGTACTGTATCTCAAGTTTAATGATTTGATGATCTCTCCAGGGATGGCCAGTCAGGAAAGCTGACAGTGGACGACTATGGGGCAAAGACAGGCCGGTCGCCTGGCAAAATGAGACAACTCAACATCAATGGGCCTTTATATGTTGGTAGGTAGAGCGCACATCCACTAAACTAAAACAAAATGTCAACTGCCAGTCAAAAGTTTGCTGGCTCTAAAGGTGCTGATCTGACTGGAGTCCTGACCCAAAGGAGTTTCCACAGTGTCCTTCAGTGGCATGCCACACTGTCTGGTTTATGTAAGATCTGTTTGGCAGCCATTTGTGATGCAGCGGGATAATGACCCAAAGCATAAGTCCAAGCTCTCTGAGAACTATTTGAAGAGGGAGGAAGACAAAGGAAAGTTTAAAGCTATGACATGGCCTGCACCGTCACCTGACCCTAACCATATGGAGTGGATTTGAGATGAATTGGATAGAAAGGTCAATGCTAGATAACCAACTAGTGCAGATCATTTGTATTTTGTTGAGCTTTCAGGTAGATACCCAGAGTCTTTACTTGTGTTTGAAATCTTTTGACTGACAGTATATGTATTAACATGATAGCACTATTAACACAATTATGTTGTTTACATCTCCAAGTTTTCCCTCTTGCCTCTATAATTCCTGTATTTTCCCTGTGAAGGTGGCATGAAGGAGATTGCACTACACACAAACAGACAGTACATGGGAGGCTTGGTCGGCTGCGTTTCCCACTTCACACTCTCCACTGACTACCACGTAGCACTAGTGGAGGACGCTGCTGACGGCAAGAACATCAACACCTGCTCCAACTAGAAACTGTGCTGAACAGACAAGGGTACATTTTTAAGACCATCTCCAACTGGAGAAAACATCTTCATCAGCTGATTTGTCAACTTGAAGCTGATGTACCAGGGACGAATGAGTAAAAACTAAACTAAAACAATCTTGCCAGTTCAGTTTCTACAAATTCGACGCTGACAGAGTATCAGCTTGAAGTGGAAAAAAGACCAATGTTGCTGAGAGTCGTAAGCACATCTTTGTTTAAGTGGCCCTAATGTGCAAAATGTGGGTTTTCATACCAACTCTAACCTGCCAAGATGTCAAATGCAATGTCTGTGTACGAGCTACATGAATTGCTCTGGAAAATAGTTTCAACCCATGGCCACAGCAAAAAAAGACCAAAGTTCAGCAAAGGACATGTGAAAGTACTGTGTCAGTATTATGGTAAATGAGGGTCTTTGAAAAACCTTTTGAAGGACTTTTTTCATGGGATGATTTTGACCTCATCTTTATTTTTTCTACTGTAAATCATTAATTGATTGCTGGAAGAACCAAATGATCCAATGAATCATAAGTTTTTCATGAACCCAACGAAGTAGACATAAGTTTCCTCTTAGTATTTTTTGGTATGTTTTGGCTGTGTAGGATTCCTGTTGTTTGGTGGTCGTGGTCTTTGTGTTGTGATCATTTTTGTTCTTCAGTCTGTAGATATTTTCTAACAAAGAATTGTCAGTTTTGTAAAGGTGGCTTGTTTTGGAAGGTCCTCAACTGCATAGCATATTTGGCCAAAAAAAAGGAAGCCAGGTTCAGGTGCTTAAAAATAACTTTATTTAAGCGGCTAAATACCTTCTTTAAAAAAAGACCAACATGTTTCAGATTGCGCCCTCTTCAGGGTGTGGAAACACAAAGTAACTTCTTGGAATTTAGGAGAATATTTCTCCTATTTTTTTGGCCAGTTGTTGTAGTGACTTTTCCCCTTCCATAAGCACCGGTGGATTGAGGGACGCCAGCTTCCTCTTTTTCTTTGCATAGCATGTTTTTTTTCTTTTTCCCTTCTTTCAGTACCCATATAACTACTTCAGATCCCAGTCACATGAAAATCTGTGATGTTGATACTATAAACTGGATAAGACACTTTTGTGTGTGACAAATTATTATTACAATTTGACATGATGCACTGAGCTATTTTACCTCAGCCCTTGAGTTGAGTTATGTTGTAGCTCTGACAAAACATCATTTCTTCAGTGTGTGTGCATGCCACAAATATAAAATTTGTATTGTCAATTTATTGCTCTCCCAGGCCTAAGCTTCCTGCAGTTAGAGCTTTACTCCTATAAGGGACATTCTGCGAATGATCCATTTTGTCCAGATTTTGTAAATTCTTTTTGTTGTTGTTATTGTTATTGTTGTTGTTGTTGTTGTTGCTGTTTTGAAAATAATGTTTTACTTATAACACAAAAGGCAACACTGTACTCCCAAAGTCTAAAGAAGATTGTTAATGCCAGAGTTAGCACTTTATTTGGATAGTCCATAGTGGATTCTCAGCTCTCAGGTGACAGAAAGTACAGAGTATAGATTTCAAGCAGCACACATAAAACTACTACAGTATAGACTACTTTTAGCACAGTTTTGGGTATTAGTTAAAACTCAATAGACTTTTTAGTGACACACTGTATTAACTTGAGAAGCTGAGTATCAGTATCAGATTATTCAAATAAACTTTGACTAACCATGCAAGTTATTTTGGAGAAGAAATTGCTAACGCTTTTTTTTTTTTTTAAGACAAACATTGTGGAACTAACAGCCAAATACTTGATTGCAATTCCAGTTATTAATCATCAGATTAAAAATGTAACATTTGCATTACAAATTAATTTTATTCAGTGAACTTACATCTTGAATTAATTGGGGGAAGGAGAAATATTAGTCATTGATGTTAATGTGGTTTGCAGCATTTTCATGACAGTTAGCTTGAAAAGCATTGCAAATGTGAGGAGCTGTATCTTATGACATGCACCATGTGAGTGTTCACTGTGAAGGAACATGGAGTCCACTGAGTGAAATGATGCATCACAAGCTGCAGTGTGGATTCACTATCCACTGCACGCTATAGCACATACTGATTTTTTTCAAAAACCAGTCACCACTGAGAGGTGATAAAACAACCCTGTCTGCCTGATGTCAAAGAAATTAGGGTCAGTGTATCAGTGTGAGTGGCAAAGTTGATGCATTGTGAGGGATTTGATTATCAATTTCACATACCACAATTGTCATTTTACATTGGAAGATGACAAACTCCATCAAAGATACCACTGAGCCAAATACATTGTTGTTAAAGTTACTTAGACCAAGGTATCACATGTAATAAGTATTATGAAATCTACATCTGCCGCGTCCTATAATACAAATTTACATTACTGCAAAAAAAATAATGGATATATTTGTCATCAAAAATTGCATTTTATATGAACTGAAGTACAAGGACTGTTCACTGAGTGAGAGCTGCCTGTCAGAAACTAAATAACCTAATCTCGGTTTGTCATGGGTAGAAGTGCAATGGATGTCAGCTTTCATTTGTGCGTATTGTCCATAACTCCTACATTTTCATTTGTGAAATGGGTCAAAGGACATTGACTGAAAACATGAGAGGCAGTGATAAAAAAAAAAAATAAAAAAGTGCAAATGCAATTCTCTTGTTTACTTTTCCAGCCAAAAATAGTTGGTCGTTGCAGTAGCTATATTGTTGTGTGCTGTCAATACACGGCCTGTCTTTGGTGGACCTTTCTACATCTGTCAACACTGGCATGCTCTGAATGAGATGGCATCTACATAAGATTGACGGAACTGACAACACACTTCTTATTTCCAATGTCTTTGTTTTTTTTTCCTCTTTCCCTGAAGCTCTTGCCTTGTGTTGTACAGTGCATGACAGTGCCAGTATCTGTTCTCCTTTCTTCCCAAGGTTGTTTGAATGCAAGCTCAGTCTGATGAGGCTCAAACTACAGCATTACCACCTAAAAGCAGACTGTAATCATTGGTATTTTTGTCTGAAAGTGGCTGGCATAAGTGCCTTGTGCCTTTTCACATCATGGCTTATAACCACAGCAAAGAATGCCTGTGGAGTACATTTTTTTGTACTTTACCTTCAAGTTATTTATGCTTTACCAGATAAAAAGAGATTTGAAAAAATGGGACTGGGAAGATGGGATTGATGTGGTTAGTGAGCTAGTTTTAAAAAAAAGACTGTAATGTCCTTATACAAGTACACAATATGGACAAAAAATTTGGGCCACCTACTCATTACACCTACAGGAGCTTAAATGACATCCCATTCTAAATCCAGAGGCATTAATATGGAGTTGGTCCCCCTTTTGCAACCAGAACAGCTTCCACTGTTCTGGGAAGGCTTTTTACATGATTTTGGAGCATTTGTAAGGTCAGACACTGATGTTGGACAAGGGGGCCTGGCTCGCAGACTCCGTTCTAATTCATCCCAAAGGTGCTGGATGGGGTTAAGGTCAGGGCTCTGTGCGGGCCAGTCATGTTCTTCCACACCAAACTCATCCAACCATGCCTTTATGGAGCTTGCTTTGTGCACTGGGGCACATTCATGCTGGAGCAAAAAAAAGGCCTTCCCCAAACTGTTCCCACAAAGTCAGAAGCAGAGAATTGTCCAAAATGTCTTGGTCAGCTGAAGCATTAAGATTTCCCTTCACTGGAACTAAGAGGCCGAGGCCAACCCCAGAAAAACAAGTCTATAGCATTATCCCTTCTCCACCAAACATTACAGTCAGCACAATGCAGTCAAACCCAGACTCGTCCATCAGAACATGTTTCCACCGCTCCAGAGTCCAGTGGCGTTGTGCTTTGCACTGCTCCATCCAACGCTTGGCATTGTGCTTGGTGATGTGAGGCTGCATGCGGCTGCTCAGCCATGGAAACCCATGCCATGAAGCTCCCGGCGCTCAGTTTTTGTGTTGATGTTAATGCCAGAGGAGGTTTGGAGCTCTGCATTTATTGAGTCAGCAGAGCGTTGGCCACTTTTATGCACTATGCACCTCAGCACTTGATGACCTCTCTGTGCAACTTTACGTGGTCTGTCACTTGGTGGCTGAATTGCTTTGGTTCCTAAACACTTCCACTTTGCAATAATACCACTTACAGTTGATCTTGGAATTTTATACACGTATGGCAATGGTACTGAATGAAACACCTGAATTTGATGATTAAGAGGTGTGTCCTAATACTTTTGTCCATATAGTGTACATCATATATGTAGATGTAGTAGAGGTAATGTGTCCTTATTTTTGAATTATGTATTTTTTCATGGATATCCTGCCCAGTAAATATGAGGAAAAAGTAAAATAATTAACACTAAATTAAAACAATCCTAAAAGGCCTCTGTAAATTGAAGAAAAAAATAGTAACATTGCGGGGGTTTCTGCTTTTGGACCCCATTCGTGTAAACGGGAGGAACATCCAAGTCATTGCTGCTTAATGTTTTCCTCTCTAACTATTGACCCTTACTAGCATTCATTTCCAGGGAGGAGAAAGCTACATTTCCATGAAAATGCCAATTTCTAAACCCATGTAAAATGTTTACCACTGACTCAGAACTACTACACCATTTTTTCATAGTGTTCACAAAATATTTCATTCATACCAATATGGGACATTAACACAGTCACTACTGTTTGGCTGTAGCTACTATTTCATTACCATCCCGTGTCAGATGATGAACTGTACTTTTTTTTTTTTTTTTTTTTTTGTCAGTGCACAACATACACATGATACCAAATGTGAAACAAAATTGTCGACACACAAATATACAAAAATGAACAGCACACACACAGACACAACACAAACACTACTTATTGGCTGTGGCTGTCATTTCAATACTATCGCCAACTAATAAGTTGTATTTTTTGTGACGAGGCACCATACTTGACCAAGCAAGAGATTAAATGCTGGTCTTTGCACAGGAACAAACTAATTGCAACAAGAAACTGGGAAAGGAAACTGAGCCATGAACAACAAAGACCCAGCAGTGGCCCTGTGCCTGTGGGCTGTACTGAAAAAGCAGATTATGATGGGTTTCAACTGACCCTTGGCCTTTTGGGGTTTTTTATATTTTTTTCCAGACTGCTGGAATACAGTGTTCAAAGAGGAGGTATGGTCTGAAATAAAAAATGACACTTTGGCTTACTGCAGTTTTTCTTTTGTTGTGCTTTTTTCAGCCATTTTTTTTCCTTAAAATTATCTTTTCAATCAAAACCCTGGCTAGAAGATTTGACTTTGAATTACACGTATATACCGATTTTTACTGTGGCAAGTGCCAAGGTTATGTATTGTGCTTTGAAAATAGGCCAGATTGATGCATCTCTACCAACTACAGTACAACACATCTCTTCAGTCGAACTCAACATGGTTTAGCAGACATTGCATTCATGGTGTGACACAAGGCCCTGTTTGACTCTGTTTTAGAGTCAAATAAAAACATCAGCATAGGGACAGGTGTTTATTTTTTTATTATTGTGAGGTACCCAGCGTACACAGCCAGTCGCCACCACAGTAGCTGTTTTTTGTGTGCTGCTCAAAATCTGGAGTGTGAGGCACATTTTTTTTTGCCATAATTAAACAGTGAGAATTTGAGCAACCATATGACATGCATTGCTTCCCTAGCTGGCTAACTTCTGACTGGAAAGCTTTTTTTCTGTTTTCTGTTAATTATGACTACCTGTTAAACACATTCATTTGTAATCAGGTGATTTCTTATGGGAGCTAGGGGAGGGTTGATGACAAACATATTGGTAATGGTTAGCCACAGCTAATTACTGTTAACAAGCTGTCTTGATATCATCATGTTTATGCAAGGAAGCCATAGCCTGATTTGTTTCTGAATGTCATACATCATTTTATCAGGAGCATGATGGCAGGCAGGTGAGGTTTTACAGTTGGATATAGTGAGCATGTCACTGCCAGTTTGATGTGAAACTGCGCCCTTGAAAAAGAAAAAAAAAATACTGGGTGCATGACACTTCTGCTCTTACTCTGATTTCCCACATTTGAGCAACATGATGCCTCTAACTCTAAATAATTTCCACATCACTGGGAATGAAATGACACACTTAATTGGTGTCTGAGTCACTCAGTGGAAGTTTATATTGAATTTAATTCGATTTCTTGGTGCTATTGTTCTGTCCTGTCACGTATCTCCGCCATGCACACACAAATACATGAACACATAAAGGCCTGAGCCCATTTTTCTCCTGCTGCCCCATAATACCAGCAGTACTGAACACAAAAACCTAATTCCATACAAGATGTACATTAACTGTTGACTTTTGCACCGACATGACCATATTATTAACTTTCATAGTCAACCAATAATTCTTCCATTTTCATTTAAGTGGAATCTTTTAGTTATACTGATGGCATTTATAGTTTGTAATAGTTTAAGGTTAAATACACTATTTTCAAATGATATGAGTTTACCAGTAGAAATGACAATAGTTGCAGCAATGTCATAATTGAGATTATATGGAGGTATATTACTTTTTGTTTAGTGCCACCATCAGGATAGGGTTCTGTCAGCTCAATTCACATAATTAATATTAATGGCATTACTCTTAACACATTTTTTAAATAAAGTAGCTGCAAATTAACCTCACTTTGCTGCAGCTACAGTTTCAGTGAGACACATATTTAACTGACTACTAACAATAAACGAATCAGCAGTGTTGGTTAGTTTGAGTCACTGTCATTTCAGTTTGGGTTGTGTATCTGTTAGCAGAATGTCAGATGTCTTAAAGTGATTAGTTGATTCAGTTTGTTTCTGAACAACAATTAATTGGTGAAATGTTAGGAAAAGTTTGTACTAGCAACTTGAAAAATGTAAAAGTGAAATGTAATGCAAGATTGTTTTAATTTTAAAATCCTTACTGAATCTCATTTATAATGAGCAAACTCAGGTTGTGTTTTCTCAAATGGCAGCATGTTGTCTGCTCAAAATGCCTTTTTTCTTCTTGCAAAAAAGTACTAAAAAAACTACATGACGGAAAACAAATAAATGAAACTACATCGAAGAAGTAACTTAACAGATTACCAGATTTGGTAAACAATAGCTCATTGAGGCACTGTTAACTGCAAAAAAGCAAATATTTTCATACATTACTCCCCAACACTGAGGGAGGAGACAGAGAAATGAGACAAAATAAAAAAGAAAACAGCCCACAGTCACCTAACCCTAACCCTGATACATGGGTAGCTGTTAAAAACAGTGTAGGCTAATAAATTTGAGTTGGTTATAGGCTGGCAAAAAAAAAAAAAAAAAAAGGGCTACTGCAAACCAGAGATCAGAGGGGAAAATGTCAAGAGACCTCAGAGCAAACAACACTCAGCCACAGAGTAAACAGATATATTAATTTCATTATTGCAATTCATAAAAAGGGAAATTTGAGTTTGACTATAGCACAAGAACTAGACTATATGGCTACGGTGTAAAAAAAAAAAAAAAAAAACATCATGAGAAGAGCACATCACTACAGACTTTTCATCTACAGATTTCATTACATGTCGGTCCAATGGTGGCATTAAAGTTCAACAGCTCACCTCACTACTCACATCACACTAGTTTAAACTTAATCGACTTCACTAAAGAACAGTTTGCAACGCTCATTGTGGATACATCATTTATTTACGCTCCTTAACAGTTACCTTGTCGGCGTAATCTTTAATAAATGCATCTCTGAAGAATCTGAGGAACAGAACACTCTGTTATAAGGCTAATGGTCAAGGACTGTACAGTGCATAAGAAATGAATGAGCTCTGGTACATCAGTGATGCAGTAAGTGCAGCAGCTCTGACATTATCCGATTCCACTGACCAGCAACCTCAGACGGGACTTTTTGGAATCTGAACCGTTTTTCGTTATTACCTTTTTGTTGTCAAAGGAGAGCTCAGTCTGTCCTCCTTGAGATTTTAATAAGAGAGACAGACAGAGAAAGACAGAGAGTTTCAGATTGACAGTGTTTGGCCATGTAATGGTATTCTCAGGTATGTTAACCACTCGGTACCGAGGTGCAAGGCTCTATGTTTAGAAGAGTACAAGCACAGTCTGCTTTTGCTGCTTAGTGTCAACAGGATACCCAAGTGTATTTTTGAATATGAAATAAATTATACATATAATTCTTCTTCTTCAAAGAAGTGCTTGGAAATATAGAGCTAAGAGACAGACCTTTATTTCTTCTGCCATGATATTAAGTTACCAAATCTTCAAATCCATCAAAAATTTCCCAGTTCTTCTGAAAACAAGCAACTCTGGACCTAGAAATGATTTAAGAGTCTTACAAAAGAGACTGTAATCCCTTAGGTATAAAAGATTACATGGCCATGAACTGAGATAAGTTGATTTTTTCCTCAGAAAACCTTTTCTGTGAAGTCCTGAATCAAAGATCCAGAGGATTTTACGGTCAGATATGTACAATGTAGCTTTTGGATTAGTAGTTAGGAGTCAATTTCACTTGTTTCCAATGCAAATACTTTTTTTCAGTAACTGACTTAAAGTAGAAATCCCTTCATAATTCTGAACTGGAACAGTCTGAAGAAAGGTGAGGCCAAGTTTTTTGACTTTTTGGGTGGTGTGCTGTGCAGGCTCAGCGGTGAGACATCTGACATTTTGCCGTGTTTTTCTCCACGGTGCCAATCAGTGGCCGAGAATACAGAGATGTGCTGTTGGAAACTGAGACAGGAGCCAGCGTCAGTGCTTTAGGGAGCTGGCACCTCCCTCCAAGCTGCTGGAGGTGTGTTGCCTTGGAGGGGATCATGCGTCTGGTCGTGTGTATCTGTCCTTGGGTGTCTGTCCACAGCTAATCTTGCGTACTACTGGCCAAATATTTTTTGTGGATAGTTATGACTGTATGATCAACGAGCTCTTGTGGTTTGGTGATTTTGAAAAACCAATGGTAACACTTTACAATAAGAGTACAACAATTAATGTTAGTTAATGTTAATGCCGTAATGGTTAATTAACTGTTAGTTAATGATTATTTTGGCATTTACTAATGTTAATAATATCTACAATAACCCTTAAATAACATATAAATTAATACCTTAGCATGAACAGCATTAGTAAATGATTCTTAGACACATTAGTTAACGGTTAGTTAACTGTTACTTAATGTTCATTACCTGTTACTTTTTGTTTATTACGGCATTAACTAACGTTAATTGTTGTACTCTTATTGTAAAGTGTTACCAATTATGCAAAGTGACTAAAGATAAGACAGATTTCTCCAGGAACTCCTCTCTTTTGTCTAAATCCACAAGGAGGTTTTGCTATCCACTGGAGTGAAGAAAAGTTCAGCCAACACTTACTTTGCTAATATCATCTTTCCCCTATCTCCACCTCTCAAAAAGCTAACACCATGGCTCTGACAGAGGCACGGCTGGCCAGGGCAGGGAAGCTAACCTCATCTCTAGGTGATGAACAGGTACGCTGGGAGGAGAGTGTCATGCTGTTTGAGCAGGAGATCAACAATGTTGTGGGGAATGTTTTCATCGCAGCTGCCTGTGTGGCCTACTATGGAGCGTTCACCTCTCACTACAGACAACTGGTAAGTGGAATGTGCTACACGTTATCAAGCTTGTAGGCAAAGGGCCAATGTTGTTTGTCATATAGACAACTAGTAGGCCAAGTATGAACCTACTTCAGAGACTTCACCCCTTTGTTCTTAGTTTGCAGTATCAATGTATGGGTCTAACCTTCCTTGATATATTACTGTGAATGTGCTGTTATTGTGAGACACTTTCAATTATGGCACAGTAAAGCTGAACGGAACTGAACTGAGCTGAGCTTTATTTTCACAGTGATAAACACAGTTGCAAGGTTATAAAAGCTAATTAAAAATGCCAAAAAATGTAAATACAGAATAAATTACAAAGATGGCAGTCAGTAGAGTACATACTGGCCAGCACTATATAATTCTCAAAAATGCCATTTCCATGTCACATGCCTGACCAGATTAAAGTTTTGTCTGTTTTTATTTTAAATGCTTCAAATTTTTTGTTTGTTTAATAAATTCAAACATTAAACACATACATGTGTGGGGTTGATTTAGGGAGTATTTCTTTTGCTGAGGTTATGCACCTTAGGCCACACCCACCACCTCACTCACTCACCACCCAATAAGTGTCAAAGGTTAATCAGCTCTTGACAAAGCTCGACCATGACCAAGCCTTTCTATAAAGTTTTACTGTAATAGGTGAATCCTTTTGGAAGTTAGGCAGCTTTCTGTGATAGGCCATATCCACTGTCATACTCCATTTTCTCCAGTCGTAATGAAGCGCTAATCTGGCTCATGACCGGCCTTTCCACAAAATCTTGCAGTGTTATGTAAATCCATTCAGAAGTGATGCACCTTGTGATAGGCCAAACTCACTGTCATGCCCCATTTTCGCCAGTTTGCATAATCAGCTCCTTTATTGCCCCATGACCAAGTTCTCCACAAACATTTTGTCATATTATGTGAAATTGGTCACATTTTGTGCAAATCTATTCTTATATTTTGAGATATCCTGCTAATAAACAATCAGACATACAGATAGAATTGGGCCATGACATTGGTGTAGGTAAAAATGAGGCTTGAAAAATAATGTCTCAAAACAAACAAAAGATCTGTCAAATAAAGAACCTTCAGCTGAATAGGTCAACAGATTCTAAATGGCAAAAGAAAGACAGCAGTGGAAAATGTTAACTACAGAGAAATTCATACAATGTGATGAATATAGCTGAATTTAACTGAATTTAACTAAATTTAACCATTATCATTATTTTTGCCCATTAGTTATGTCATTGTCTACTCACCTTCATGTCAGTTGAGACAGCAGTGAAGTCTGTGTCCTTTCCCCAGCTAATTGACCAGTGGATGGCACGATGTCAAGAACTCAACATCCCCATCAGTGCCAGTTTCAGCCTGATCAACATCCTGGGCGACCCCTACATCATCCGCCAGTGGAACACTGAGGGTCTGCCTCGTGACACTGTCTCCACAGAGAATGGTATCCTAGTCACCCAGGGGCACCGCTGGCCCCTCATGATTGACCCCCAGGATCAGGTAAACAAGCAGATTGGGATTCAGGCAGCATTCATTCATTCATTCATGCTATTTATCAGACAGCTCATGACTCAGTCAATCGATCCATTGTTTTGTCTTCACAACATAATTGCTTTCAACAGATTTCAGAAGCTGTTTTCAGTTGTAAATGGAGCGACATTGGGTGGAAGCCCCCACTGACTAATATTTTATTCCTCAGATCTCTTATCTCTTATCTCTTATTTCAGCTAGATTTACTAAGAATTACATAACCACCTTATAAATAAAGATATTACAGGAAAAAGAATGACAACTTATCAACATTGAATATCAACATTGAATTTTTTTGTCGTTTTACTCACCTCTGTTTATTTCACTTATCAGCATTGATTTTTTTTTTTTTTTGTCTTTTTACTAACATCTCTGTTTATTTCACTGGAATAAAACAATGAAAAATTGTTCACTTCATTGTTCACAAAACTATCTTTCATTTTCTTCCCTGGGACTTCTTCTTCTTAGGGCCCAGGGCAGTCTCTGGGACACTTTGATTTTGCATCAATTTAATTACTACCTCTGTCATTCAAGCCACCCAAAACTCTTTTCTTTGTGCTCACAATTTTCTTTTCATTCATTCTCAGGACAATGCTTAAACCAGTTTTGCACATCCTCTCTGCATGCTGATATTACACTGCGCAGATAACAATTTCCTATTTGTGGTCTGCCATTGTCAGATGGCTTTGATGGCCACAGTCCAGTGCCACAGTATGTATCTGTTTGAAGAGATTAGGTTGCCCTCTGCGCAAATACTCAGAAATTGCCGTGATTTTTAATGTGTGGTCTAATATATGCTGGTTAAAGCTTCCGACTTTCAATTTGAGTTTTGTTCTCAGGGCACTGTCTGAGACAAAGAGCGAAGAGCACTGGCCCCTGCTATCTGCTCAGAGAGAAAGGCACAGACACACAGAATTCCTTGCTGCCCTAAATGTGCTGTTGAGAGGACACATGCACAGACACCACACAAATACAAAGAGATATGTGCCCATCCGTAGAGTACACACACACACTGATTTACATTTGAGGCATGCACACACATGCTTGTGAAGCCACGCTAACATGTACAGTACAGGTGTCTTGTCACTGCTTCAGTTTTGTAAGACTCCCTGCAGCTTAGTATTCTGTGTCATATCCACTGACAACTCTCATTTTCTCTCCTGTCATTTCTGAGATTATTTTTCCTATCTTACACCCATTGCTCTTCTTCTGAGTACAGCTGCTCCATGAAAAGGTCCTTCTTGTTGTGCACAGACATAGTGATGTAGATATGTGGAGGCATTTCCCTAAACAGACAGGCAGGAATGCTGACAACTAAAATGGGGAGGCTTCCATGTCTGATTGTGTCAAGCAACTGCATGATTTAAATGCCTGATATGTACTGTATAGTACCCATTCTCACACACTGACACACAAACTCACCCATCCAGAAATAGTTCTCAGTCTCTGCTCTAGAACAAGGAGCAAGACAGCAAACAACTTGGCCAAATAGTCTCATGTCTTTTCACACTGCATCTCCTTTCCTTTGGTCACCCTTTGCCTTTGGATGTGAATTACATCAAATACTGCATGTGCATTCACGCACATTATCTTATATGTAAAACAAAAAAATGCCTTGATTAGAGATGGTTTTATCACAGTAGATAAAAGCTATCTGTCTCTCCCTTAGGCAAACCGCTGGATCCGCTCCAAGGAGACCAAGCATGGACTGAAGGTGATCAAGCTGACAGACCCAGGCTTCCTTCGAACCCTAGAAAATGCCATCCGCATGGGCATGCCTGTACTACTGGAGGAGGTAGGCACACACTAGACATGGTACACACACACGAGCTTTAACGTAGCACATGTCACATAGGATAACTGCTATCTCTGTCCTTAACTGTGTGTGTCCTGTTGGCGTGTGTGTGTGTGTGTGTGCATGTGTATGTGTGCATAGCTGAAAGAAACCCTAGATCCAGCTCTGGAGCCCATCCTGTTGAAGCAGACATTTGTGGCAGGCGGGCGCACATTGATTAGACTGGGAGACTCAGATATTGATTATGACAAGAACTTTAGGTTCTACATGACCACCAAGATGGCCAACCCTCACTACCTGCCTGAGGTAAGGACAGCAGACACATGTTTAGGTCTTTCAGACCTCTGTATTTTACTTTGATTGAGGTCCTGTTTATATTAAATCATCAGCGCCTGTTTAATAGAACTCCAACACACCTGGCATTAAGTTCATCTATCATCTGCAGTAACAGCTGTTTGACAGAGTCACCACATAAATTCACCCTGGAGTCATTGATTACACAAACACTAAAACACCCCCCCATTTGCTTCACACAATTACATATTTTGTAATAAAGCCAACAACCCCAAATTATATTGCATCCAAATAATTCTAGGCTTGAGATAAAAAGCACATTTGTTTTGTGAAATAACAACAAGTGTCAAACAAATAATAAGCAATGCCTGTGGCATAGTCACTTACCCTTTTTGTCATGCCAGCACAGTGCCTGCTGGTACAATAAACAGTTGGCATCTACAAATGGCAATGACTATGGCTGATAAGTTGCCATTATCAAAAGATGCACCCACCTACCAGCCCACCCACTGTTTGACGCCCTCATATTCACCCCCGACGGTCTCTAATACACATCACAGTGCCAGCCTTTGCTGCAGTGCCAGTGCAAGCCAGTTGTGCATTCAGGCAGAGAGTAGGAACTCAGACAGCAGGAACCCGTCTGTCAGTGTTCTCCAAAACCTCTGTGTTGGACATCAGCTGTCAGTAACAGTGACTGATCTGATCTATTGGGCATTAGTGACATGGCAAAGCTAGAATGGTATTGATGTGAATTTACATTTAGGGGCATGTGTCAAAAGTGGGCTGTGTGAATGAGTGATGGTGGCTACCACTCATGAGGAAAATGTATTCCTGTTGCCTTTCAGGTGTGCATCAAAGTGACCATCATAAACTTCACTGTGACCAAGTTGGGTTTGGAGGACCAGCTTCTTAGGTACACACACACTCACACGTGTTTTGATTGCTTACTTTCCTTTCACTTTAACCATAATCTCTGACATTCTTTTTCTTCCTCTATAATCTTTCACACACAACTATCTCCATCCTGTCTCCCTCCACTAAGTGATGTTGTGCGTCTAGAGAGTCCACATCTAGAGGAACAGAGAAATCAGCTGATTGTGCGCATCAACTCTGACCGCAACCAGCTGAAGGCCATCGAAGATCGCATCCTTAAGCTTCTCTTCACCTCCGAAGGCAACATACTGGACAATGAGGAGCTGGTTCAGACCCTGCAGGAATCAAAGGTCAGTTTGAGGTCACATAGAGGTCATGTGGAAAAGTATGATACTTGACTTGTTTTATGTTGTTAGGATGATGAATATGGCATCCTCTGTCATTACAGGCATGTCCAAGTATTTATTTCTATCTTTCTATTTTCTCCTTTTCTCCTTTTGCCCTATCCTTTACAACTCCCACCTCTTTCTTCATCCATTTTTCTCTGTCTGTTGTTATCACTCTCTCTGTCTATCCCCCTGTTCCTCTTCCCTCTGCTTTTTATCATTCCTAAGGTCACATCAGAGGCCATAAAGCATCGTCTGGAGGAGGCGGAGTCCACAGAGTTAAAGATCAACTCAGAAAGAGAGCGCTACAGGCCTGTGGCTACTCGCGGCTCCGTCTTGTACTTTGTTATCGCCAGTCTTTCTGAGATTGACCCCATGTACCAGTTTTCCCTCAAGTACTTCAAACAGGTGAAACATAGCCAGGTTTTATTTTGGAAGCCATAGACCAATCCTGGTCAAGGTATAAAGTTGTTAGCGTTCTGATGTGATCTTTACAATGAAGTGAACGCTATGAACCATAAAGTTTATAAGAGGAGACATTGCATCACATCATGACTGAAATTACAGTGCACAACAGTATAAAATATCAAGTTGGTATTGCCATTGTTTTTCTCTTCTATATCTCTTTTTTGCGGCCTGTCATCCCTGCTGCTGTCTTGTTCCTTTCCGCTTTCCTTCTCAGCTGTTTAACTCCACCATTGAGACATCAGAAAAGAGCAGTGTGCTGGAAGAGCGCCTCCAAATCCTGCTGGATCAGACCCTGCTCACCTCCTACATCAATGTGTCTCGTGGCCTCTTTGAGCAGCACAAGACCATCTACAGCTTCATGCTATGTGCTGAGATCATGAGGCAGTGTGGCGAGGTCTCTGATGCAGAGTGGCAGCACTTCCTAAGAGGAGCTGCCCCCTTGGATAAGGTGGGGCAACAAATCAATTTGGAGTTTTGTTTTTAGCAGAAAGTCTTTTTTTTTTTTTTTTTTAAGTCAGCTTTGTAGGAATTTAGAAAAAAAAAATGTTTCTGCATTTTTACAAATGCATAATTATCCAAGATTTTTTCAGTGGTTTTAAAATGATTGTGCAGTCATAGATTTTAGCCAATGAGTTGACACAGTTATTGAGACAATGAATGACTGAGTAGTCAGTTCAACTAATCAGCTCTCTAATATGCCAGAATGGCCAGCTGTGAGTCGGGTCATGATCATTGAAGAGAATCAGAAGTGTTGAAGCTGGACTGCCTGTAGCCTCCATATTGATAGCCATAGCATGAGGTGTAATTGAAAAACAAGGAGTTTTTTGTTTTGTTTACATCTTTGTTAACTACCTGGTATTCTTGTAGTTAGAAGAAAATAGATCAATTTGTTACAGTTTGTTGTCTTGGCTATTTCCTTGTTGATAGGCCAGGAGCTGTTGCATTTTCCCCTTTAAAAAAAAATACCTTCTGTTTATCCCGTAGCCCACAAGGCAATGTCTTTATCTTCTGTCTCTCTCATCTTGGGATTTGTTTGATAATAAAAAATACATTCTTTGTTATAGTCAGTCTCTCTCTTGGTCAGTGGGCTGCTGAAGAACAGCTGAGACAGATCAAAACACAAAGAGAAAGTGACAGATACCTACAGTATGAAAGAACGAGAACATCATTCTGTAGAGAGGTTGACAAATACTGAGACAGGGAGATTCTGGTAATTCACACAGCCTGTGTCTGGCATGTTAATCGCCCCTCGTCTTTGTGATCAACACTGAAGCTTCACTCCCTGAAGTCAAACACAGATTTAGGATCAATTTCTCCTCCTAGAGTTCCAGCACTAACCTTTAGACATAAGGGGCATCAAATCTGACCTCAGATCAGTATCTACTGCCAACTTGCATACCCTTTCTGCTTTTATTCATGATTCCTGACAGCCAATGCAACCCAGAGGAGTTTTGTTAACTACTGGACTTGAATTTCAATGGTTTCCTCTGAACTCTCTCCTCTATCGCTCTCCTTTTCAATCTCTCTTTGTTGTTAATTCTTCTTTTCCCTCTTAGAACACATTGCAGCTAAGGAACCACTGGTCTACACAGTTGAGAAGGGAGAGGGATGTGACAAAACAATGAATTATGAAATTTAGCTTTGCTTTTATTGACAAGTTGAGACAGATGTGCAACCATAACATAGATTAGTCAATGCAGGTTTCTTTTCAGGTATCATGGTCTTCATTCTGTTGTTGTCTCTCCTTTCCTTCTCCTTGACCTCTACATTCTCTTATCTCCCACCTTTTGCCTTTCATCCTTAATCCATCCATCACTTCCACCCCCCCCCTTCTAA
>OMLB01063222.1:3578-16155 GCA_900302555.1 Myripristis jacobus | reverse complement strand
TGTGGCTTGCAGTTTCATGCAGCTCTGTGCACAATATGAAGAGATAACTGGTACAGTCAGACGCATTGAGGCCCCCTTTCAAAGGTGTAAAGCACTCTCAACAAAAGGTGGGTCTTCATTATCACATTCCATGGCTCAACCTCTCACAAAGATCCAATCTGATGTCGGATGTTTGCACTGCGTGTGTGCGCGTGCATTCGCGTGATGTGTGTGTGTGTGTGTGCACGCGCGCAAGCGTGATGTGTTTGCTGTAGGTAAGTGTGCAGCTGCAGACTATGAATCAATAGCCAGCCAGTGAATCAATAGGAGTGGTCTCTCTCTTTCTCTGATTCTACACGTGGAGAAAACGTGGCTGCCATGGAAACACTGTATCCAAGAGAGAGGCTGCAATCCACTGGGGAGTCGCGTGCCGCCGTGTGTGTGTGTGTGTGTGTGTGTATGTGTGTGTATGTGCGCGCTGAGGGATAACGGGCACAGACTGATCCATCGAAGGGGGCGGGAGGGTGTCAGACATTTCTGCAAGGCATGACTGGAATAAAGGGGGAGGAGGAGGCTGGAGTAGGTGTGTGTGTGGGAGTAGGGGTGTCTAGTGTGTGTGTGTGTGTGTGTGTGTATGTGTGTGTGCCAACAGGGAGGGGTTGAGGCGGGTGGAGGGGGTGTTTGTCTGTCCTGGTGGATCGTGCAGGAGACTGCTCCCAAATCCAATTAATTCCTTCTGGATGCATTCATTTGTCTAGTACATCTGACGAGAAATAGAGAGAAAAGGAGAGAAAAAGAGGGAGAGAGAGAGAGCGAGACCCCTGAGGTACAGTATTTAGTGTGTATCAATTTACGCCCTATTCCACAAGAGACGCTGGTAATTATTTCCATCTCTCTCTGTCAGGAGAGCAGGACCGTTTCCTGCTTTAGTTTGACATCTCTGGGCGGGTAATGAGAAAGATAAGGCATGGTCATTAACACACACCATCCCAAAGAGCAGACACCAGCCCAGAGGTCTGCACTGAAGCCTGGAGATCACACAGGGAAAGATACTGAGGTGTGTATGTGTGTGTGTGAGAGAGAGAGAGGGGTGTGTCCCTGTTTTAGAGCCCACTAGACGTCCCACCATCGTGATGGTTATGGGGAGATACAACACAATGAAAGTGATATGTGAACTGCATCTATGCTTACACACACACACACACACACACACATACGTGCCCACAAGCATTAGTGTAAGATGCATTCATGTGCGTTTAAAAGGGTATGTGGCACTTACAGTTGACCTTTATGGCTGATGTCAATTTATGCCTTGTGGTTAAGTCATGGAGGAAGTTGAAGTCAGGGTGTCTCTACCTGCAGGACAGGCCTGTGCCAAGCACGTGGGGATGTTGCGCAAACGTGTCGAACCCCACTGGACCAAAAATAGACCAAATTACAGAGTTTTGGTTTTCTGATATTTTTCTCCCGAGATGATGACACACAGCAGGTTCACGGGGTCCAAACTGCAGGAATAATTAGCTGAGTTTTACTAGTTAGTATTTTGGAAAAAAATAAATAAATAAATAAAATACAGGCTTTGCTTTTTGATAAGAAATGAATTAATTTTACAGCAAGTGTAAAAATAATTGCGATTTTTTTGTCTTTGAAAGTTAAAGTTGTGTTCTTTATAGAAAGAAATAAAAAATAACTTGATATTACCCCTATTATGATAATACTGTAGGCTTAGTTCCATATGGTATCAGTGATATCCCTGTAATATTGCTGTACACTGTTTTGTCTGTGCTTCACAATAATGAGTTAATGATATTCGATGATTATCTTCCTGTGGTATTGCTATAATATTCCTTTAGAGATTCGTAGTGTGTCTGTGGTGCTCAGCAGTGATTTAATGTGATTTTATCATACCTTTAGCCTAAGGCTATTGTCGTGTAATATTTATAAGTTTCTGAGGTTTATGTTGTGTTGTTTAACTTTACCAAGTGCACAGTATTTTAGAAAATCATTGCAAAATTTGTTTTGTCACTCTGTAATTTGTTATTGGATCTCTAGGGGTTTTACACATCAATTTCTTTGATGAATGACTGAGGTATTGTTGGATTTTAGATCATGTAAGTAGCACAGGAAGACTACAAATGCGTATAAGAATATCATAGGAATATTACAGTGATACTATAACAGATACAAAACTGCTATAAGTTGGATAAAGTCACTATAAGCTCACTACTGAGTGCAGCTGTAAGTCCCTACTGGGATATTATAGGAATATCACTGTAATATTTCTATAATATCTCTGTGGGGGATATTATAGGAATGTTACAGTGATAGCATTGGAGATTAAAATACCAGTAAGTACAACGAGGTCACTAAAACTCACTGCTGAGCACCACACACATCCCATAAGCCCGTTTGAGAATATTATAGGGAAGATATAGTGAGTTTTCGCAAGCTGCCGGCGAAGTTGAAGGCGGGACACAAAGTCGCATGAACAGACAAAGAAAATATCCAAACACCGCTGTAATGGCATGCAACCCAACTTTGTTTCATTGATCTCCGTCAGTGCGCTCCTGTCGTCTTTGCAGCCTGTAATAATAAGCTGCGAATAAAACATGAAGACAACTGAATAGCATTTCATCCGATAGAGGAGTGTAGATCAAAAGTTGGACCGGAGAGAAAAAAAAAACTTTTATCCCGAGTCATGTGTCAGCGTTATGAGCTGGAGACAAAGGGAAAAGACTTGAACCTGGGATGTTAAGGCGAAATGTTCGGGAAAGTGGAATCAGCTAGACATGGAAACAAGCAGGCATCTGGCAGGTAGGCTATAATCACCTCTCTGCTATTAATAACTTGGTTTGATTTATTTTATAAAGCATATGGACCTCATTTCTCGCCTCATCAAAGTGCCATCAAAGTACCTGTCTTTACCGAGACGTCCACATCATCTTACTGTAAAATCATTTATTTCGTTTTTGTTTTTGGCTTCAAAGTTTGCAAAGGTACATTTTTTTTTCTCACAAAAGAAACGATCACATGCATCTTTTGATACATAAGAAGTCGTCCAGTGGTAGTTTGTAGAACTTTGCACACATCCTTGAATGTCTGATATTGATGCCACATTATACAGGCTACTTCCTCCAGGGAAGCTGTATGGTATGCTCATACATTGCAAATGTAATTTCAGGTTGTGTAAATTGTTATGAATATTTAAGTGAGGACTGGAGTGCCCGCTCACTGCTCCGTTTCAGCACAGCAAGGGCTGGACAGCGGCTCCCTGGAATGGACTCTGTGTGTGTGTGTGTGTGTGTGTGTGTGTGTGTGTAGGAAGGGGTACCACCAGGTACTGCTAAAGGGACCACCTTGGGCCACAAAAGCCACTATTTACAAGAAATAATCAAATTTAGATTTGAATTGAATGTGTCCACAAATATGCACTCTGTCTTTTAATAGTTATGGTTACTATCATACTATTTGCCCATATCTGGTGGACACATGACTGACTAAGGACTTGCCTAGACACATGCACAGTACAGTCCAGTGTAAAGCAGCAGTTGTCAACCCGGGGTCTGGGGACCCACAGGGGTCCTTGAGGCGGTCCCCAGAAAATACATTTTAATTTCACTGTTATTCCACTGACTAGCTGTTAGCCCAATGAGACACTATGGAAGAATGACTCTTCTGTCCATAGGTTTCACACGCTTCACTGTTAATCTGTGAATATACAGTACAGACAGTTATAACTAAATATTATCAGATGGGGATCTCTGAGACTGTATCTTACCAAATATGAATCCACAGCCTGATGTGTTTCAATTTGGGGCGGTTGACACCGAAAAGTTTGAGAACCACCAGTGTAAAGTACATTACACTGCACAGTGCAGGGTAGAATGGTGATTAATTTCGATGTATGGTGGTTAAGGTGTTGGAGGGGCAAAGAGCATGTTTGCCCCGGGCCCCTGGCAGGGCAAGCAGGATGATGGCCCCAGTGAACTTCCATCAACAGATAAGCCTCAGGCTGCCATGAATTCACAAATCATAACAGTCCTAAACTTTTTATAGCGGTTCTTGCGCGCTTTGCATAACGTACAGTGGAACAGTCAGTCGCTGTGGCCCATAAAAACATTATCACATGCCATACAGTATCAGCAATGTCTGTCAATAACAGGCCCAGGCAAAATAAATCCTCGTGTTTACTCTGCTTGAGGCACCAGATGGTTGGGGGGGTTTGCTGAATCAGGGTCACTTAGATCACAATCACAATCACTACATTTGCCAAGTCCAATAAATGTACAGGCGCTTGGCTCAGCGACATGAGTGCAGTGACAACTGAAGTCATAACATGAGTATGTAAAGGCAGACATGGTGCAGGGATGGCTGGCATTCACAGTCAGTGCATGTGGACAGTGGAGGACACAGAACAGTCAGCAAATATACCCCGCCCACAGTATATGTTCAGCGTTTGGCCACAAAATTCATTGAGACAACATGTCATGCAGTGTGGTTGCAGCTGTAGAGAGGGGCGATCACTGCTGAGCAGTGCACTGAAACAGAAGAATCGGTTCAGTTCAAGTTAATTTGACATTTGTATTAAGAAAATAGGCTGGAGCAGTGGTTGTCCAGCCCGTGGAATCACATCAAGGACTCCAGGTGGTCCTCAGCAAAATAAGGAATAGGTTAATTTCATTATAATTTAATTAACTGGAAATGGTTACCATGTAAAAAGAAAAATGCTAAGGTGATTATTTTAACATTACAGTATGGAGGCCCACGGCTTAATAAAAGCCAACTTGGGGGTCTGAGGCATGAACACGTTTGACAGCACCTGCATTAGAAGTCTTAGTCATGAACATCCCTAAATTTTAGGGCATTTAAATGAAGCAACGTCAAAGAAAAATCTACAACACAGAACATAGCATACGGAAACCTTGTCAATACATGATCAGTATTTTAAAGTGCTGTAGTGAATAAAAAAGCCCAGTGTCTCTAACTTAAAAAAAAAAAAGGCACAGCTCTGAATCTGCTGGTATGAATACTTAGGTTTCTCCTGTCTGTCTGGGTGATGTTCCCAGCGGCAGTGTCTTCCTGATGGGAACAAAGTAATCAGGCCATTGCCCGGGTGGCTGGGGTCAGATATTATCCTCTGGGCCAATCACGACATCAATCATGAGTAATAATAGCAGGAGGAGGAGGAGTTGCATGCTAGAAAAAACTTCTGGGTATTATGGAGCTTCCATTGTAATTTCTGAGGCTAAAGTAATACAGTTGTGCAAACAATAAAGTCACACTGCTGCAGAAGGGGTCTCTATTCTGATTTTTTATATATTATAGAGATGATGTTCAGATCTGATGCATGGAGTCGCCTTTTTCAGTTCTGATCTGATATGTGGAACAAAATTGGATCCTGAGACATGCAAACTACATGCAACTTGCAGCTGACCGTTAAAGCGACAGTACATTTGTTCTGGAGGTCAGTATAAATCTATATATTGACACTCCGGGTTCTCCACTGTTGAACACATTATTTCTTCATTCATGTGTACTGTGTTCACAAAACAACTCTCAAACCATAGTTCTTAATTAAATATGAATAAGTTACAAACATGGCTCAAGGAGTAACAAGGCTGAGAAGTGATGGATTTTTACAGTATGACTGAATAGGAAAGTAAATCCAGTGAACTTGGATCTACTTTCTGGGAAAGTAGACAGTAGTCCAGGTTTGTGCATGCATCGCGGATCATGTGATCAGGGAGGATTGGAGGTGAAAAATGGAGGATCTGCATTCACCTGAGGCATTTGTCATCACTTTGACACCCACAGCAGCTTGACTGAGTCCCCATCAACAAGGAGGACAATGAGACATAACAGTGGAAAGAAAGCAAAATAGTGACTTGATGGATATTTGTGGAGCCATCTTAATAGGGTTAAAAAGACAAAGGCACATACTATAACTGAAGAATTGTCAGTGCATAAATGGATGTGACGTCTTTTGTTCTTGTCCCTCTGTCTCCTCTTTTTGACATTGTTGCCAGTTCATGTTGCATCCTTGTCATCCACAAAGAGAACAGAAATGAGCAGCAATTCAGAAGTGAACATAAAGGCCCTCCGTGTGGACAAGCCTACTCATAAATGAAGACAGTAAAAGTAAACAGACACAGAATTTGGATTATAGATAGTTTCACAGGGAGATGAGTTGGTTGGAAAGCTGGGTAGCAGGCTGTTAAGGTGGTGGGTGTGTTTTTTTTTTTTTTTTCTGCTTGATTAAGTAGGAGATGTTCTCAACCCATTTGAGGGTGTTGATGATGGTTGAACTATCAAAACTTGAGTGACTCAGCCGAGTTCACAACTGAGCCACCGATCTTTAACGGATGGTGAGCAGGCAGAAGCCAATCCTCCACACTCCCCACAGTGTTGAGCGTTCAGCTGTGAGTTGTTTTTACTCTTTACTTGAACCAATTCTTGTTCAGCGGCTGCATTGTCCACAAGCTTATGCAGCTTGACGGGCGGGTTGCAGGAGGTACAGTGCGGTGTTTAGGGAGTTTGAGCAGAGGAAATAGCAAGCATCTCTGTGGTGCATCGAAGCACAAAGCAAGGAAAAAGGAGGGCAGAGGCTCAAATGCACAAACTGCCAAACTTCTATCTGTCAGGAAGCCTCCTGCCCACTCAGAGATGGAGGGGATAACATTCATCTGGACTGGACCGGTGTCAGGTAGGCTGTGAATCGCAGCAAACAATTCCAAAAATGACTTTCCTGTGATTGTGTAAGCTTTCTGGCTCACTAATTACAGTGCTGATGTGCTGCGTTGCCAGTCCCTCTAATCCGGCAACTAAGAGGGATAAGCCAAACCTGGGAGACGAGTATTTACAAATGCTAACTGATCCAGGTCTGATCAAGGTGTCAGTCATGCGTTGTGTAATTTGAAGCCTCTTTGACGTGCCCAAGATGGTTCCTGATATGAAAAGTTCTCGAAGTGGACACTCTTTGACCACATGTATTGTTCTTTTGGCAAAACATTACAGTTAAGCTACATCATAATGACTAAACATTCCCTCTTTCTGGGATGGAACAGAAGGATTGTGGACACCAGGGCAACAGTGGCACCGTTTCCCAGTGATTTCACACATTCAAATCCAGGTTATAGGGAGGATATTTTATCACTAGCCTGGACTGAAAACAACCAAAAACAAAACAGTAGCATAGGCCAGTGGGTTTGTAAAGTTTCCATCATCTATGTGTGCTCAGAGACTCTCAGGAGCAGAGGTGAAAAAGCTGGAGAAAAGGAACTTTTTTGCAAAAATGTGTGTGGGGTCAGGGAGCACAGAGATTTAAAAAAAAAAATAAAAATACTGATCTGTAGTGACTTTGGAGAGGCTGTTATGATTTTCTAACATTGCCTTAACAGCAGTTTAAAGTTTAAATCCAGACTTTTGAAGTCCATTCTCAAATGAGGCCCCTGTGGCTATGGCCATGCATCTGAGCGAACACTGAAATGAGTCCAGTCAACAGAGAGAAATACTTTTACTCATTATGGTGACTCACTGGCAGTCTGGCTATTATATTTTTTATTTTCTTATTATTTTTATCATTCCAAATGGGCATATTAAGGGCACGCGTCCCACAATGACCTCTGCACATTCACCTCAGTGGGTGACTTAGGGTTTGCTTGCCTCCGAGCTCCACAAACATCATCAGTGTGTTTTCTAAGGATGTGCCTTATGTCGGAAGAATAAAGAATAAAGAATATGAATAGAAAATATGAAGCTATCTTCAGGCATACATACAGGTAAGAGCAAAAGAAATGCAAGGTAAAGAAACCACTTAAGAATGTAAACCCTCTTGAAATACCACAGTATCTGCAGCCAGTGTGTCAATAGTTATCTGAAATGTTGTCGTGGTTTGTTGGATCATTTTTAAATGAACACATTTACTTCAGACTGGTAAGTGCATTAGCAGTTGTTCAGAGACAGAGGGAGAGATAAATCGCATTATAATCATTCCATTTCCTCATTTGGCGTGCCCATGCCCATCACCAGCAGTTCGGTGCAAAGTAATGGTTTCTAATTGATGTATGCTCTTCACTGATGCCAGTTTCAGACGGCTGGTAAACTGATGGTTAGCTCAGTCAAGCCTCTGTGGACGACTGCAGAGGAACGTGAGTAATTTTCTCTGTTCTCGCCACTTTTGGCCCAGCCTCACTCCTCCTGAGGCAAAAAAATTGAATCTATCTGGTTTAGACAAAGCATTAAAATGTGAGTGAGCGAGCTGGGTAGGGGCACTCTTTTGTGGGCACATACAGTATGTATGCTTTTTGTGTTTGTCTGTGTGCGTGTTTGTACACTGAGTGTGCGCATGCATGTGTGTGAACATGTGTGTGTGCATCCCTGCACGTCTGGGGAAGCTGCGAGATACGTTGTTGTGACATGCCTTGTCTTCCGTTCTGTAGAAAAACAAAGACAGTCACTGCTGGATCCAGACAGCATAACTAATTAGTCACGAACACACTCACAACCACACACACACATATACACACAGCATGCATACATGCGGGAGCCAGCAAGTAGGATATGATGTCACCTCCATAACCATAATTACCCGTCATAAATCATGTGGTGTGACACCCTGTCACAGAGTGAATGGGTGTCCTCTGTGCCAGCCAGGGATGGCTGCACTTTACTGCTGGGTGCCAGTGTGCCACCGCACTACGCCTGCACCAAGGACTCGCTGCGACTCAAGTGTGTGTTTTGACATTCACTTTTCTTCTCCCATCACAGCCTCCTGAACGATACAAAGTGTTCTTTTATGGTTCCTTCGCTATCATTTAGCGACAGTCGCTGTGCGTCTGACAATGCGGCACCGTGTGCGATTTTTCTTCCGCGGCGGTTGTGTGTCTCTGCGTGCATTGTACAGTGTGTGGCAGGGTTTGACCTACATGGCTCTCTGAGGGCCGATACCGATGCTGACACTGACTTTTTAAAATCAAAGCTACTGAATTGTGATATTTAGTGCTGATTTTCAATACATTTACAACACCTAAAAGTATTCTGTTTTTTCAGACTGGAAACCTCTAAACCACATTTGGGCCATGAGACACTAATAATAAGACTAATACATATTCATGCATTCCTCTATGGAACCCAATCAAAACGTGGAGTCAGAATCACTTCATATCAGGTCATCCCATAGACAAGCAGTGTAATTATACAACAAATATGTGATCAAACTACATCATATCCATCATGTCAGATATAGCGTTGTACCCCTGGTACGTGGCCGCAGTGTGTGTGTACTTGTCCTTTGCGCCTATATAGCAAAGTGTCCTTGCTTTATAGAACAACAACACAGGGAGTTTTCATTCCCTGAGGAAAGGCACACATGTACCACATACACACACACTCACACACACACACACACATGCAAGCAAAATTGCTGACAGTGCTGAATAGAGCAGCTTCCCTGTCACTAAAGCCCTTGAAGTGTGGAAGCAGCTCCAGCCGTCCTCATGCTGTTAAACTCAAACCCACTCCTCCTCCTCCTCCTCCTCCTCCTCCTTTCCCCTGTCTACCTAGCACCAACTCCCTTTTTGTTCTCACACTAATTCATTGCGTTTCCTTGATTGGTGTGACTTTTCACCGGGAACAATGTTGCGAAAGCAGAGTACAACATGCAAATTCTCGAGAAAAAAAACAACCAAAAAAAAACACCCAGTTTATATTCAAACTGCACTGAGATGATAAATTACTCTCTATCCTCACCACCCATGGAGAATATGTGCCCCCCCCCTCCTCCCCTCTCTGTCTCTGTCTCTGTCTGTCTGCCTCCACGTCTCTCTCACACACACACTCATGCATGTCCTGCCTCTCGAACACACTCCAACGCTCCCCTCGCATACACTGTTGCTCACACGGTTGATCAAATATGCCCCGAGATTCGCTGAGCTATATTCGTCTGCTCCTTGCAGTGCTTTTGCTTGTGTAATCTTTCCTTATATAAGTGGACTGGAGGCAGGCGGGGTCATTACAACCAATACAGTGCGCTCAGGAGAGGCACCGAGGTTTTGTTTGTGCGTCCCGGCTCGTCTAGACGCTTATCAAGGTTGAACATCGGCAAAACTTATGAGACATGACAGCGTGGCTCTGCAGAGGGCTTTTTTAGAAAAGAGTTTGGAAAGAAGGGATTCAGGTTGGGTAGGAGCAGTGATGGATAAATACAAAGGACGGTAAAGACAGATAGTGAACATCATGAGGTAACTGCCAACTATATTTGTCCCATCTGGCGAGCATCTGAATGCACTGATGTGTCTGGCAGACTGTAGGACTTTCATTAGGTCCTTCTTGTTGAGCTGTGCAGGTGTAAAATGCCTGTTGTTGCCATAGGAAAAACTGCTGATGGCCTCTAAGTGCCTGTTCTTTTGAAAAAAAAAAAAATCACATTTCACATTTCAATTCAAATTGCTCATGGAAGCATTTGACAAGGTGGTGAAGGGCTGATTTTTGGTTCCCTGAGATAGTTGTAATGTTAGTTGTTAAAGTAGGAACCTGCCATTTTGGTCAGATTTCACTGCTGTGGAGCTGTTTTGCTCGCTCGTGATGCCACGGGATTCTACGGATGGAAATGTCGCTTGGTCCATTCAGCATTTAGGTCAGAGTTAATCTATAGTGGGGAAAAATCTTCTTAATACTGTTGCTGTAAGAAAAAAAAACTCTCAGGGAAACACTGAATCATCGCACCAAGTCTAACCGTGGCACGCTGATTTGTGTTCCCATTACCAGCTTAAGCATGCCGCGTTGTGCTGAGCTGCACCCATGATGGACCACCGCCAGAATAGGACCAAAACCGCCCGGAGCCGCCCTCAAGCTGGCTGCAGGGATGTCAGAGGGCTCTGTCATCATTCATTGGTCAAGAGAGAAATTGAACAGCACTGAAGCAGATCTGCTTACAACCAGGAAGTCGCTATAGTGACACTTGCGAAAGTTGTACCGTAGTTGATAATCTAACCTGGTAAAAAAAAAAAAAATTATGTTTTCAGTGGATGTCTTAGTTACACAAATATTGCACCATCCCCCATGTCTCATATTTCATCAGCATGAGACATGGGGGATGGTGACATAACATAAATAGTGACACAGTCCACAAGAGGATGTGGCTGGGGAGCATGTAAGTAATAGGGCTTTAATTCAAGAGACACGGGTTTCATTTCCTGTTTCCAGGAAGACTTTTTGTGTGTCCGACCAAGACCGAGACCATGTCCGGTTTCCATTTTGTTGACTAAACGTAACCTTCTCATAACCTTAACCAAGTTATTTTGGTGCCTAAACCTAATGATGTGACACTGACACAGGATAAAAGCGAGAAAGCCCGATGTGTCTCATTCTGATGCCAAAGGGTGCCTTTTGGCGTCGCTATCAGGCACAAAAGGGCTGTGACCCAGGCTGTGGGTTATTTGGCGACCTGGGGATGAGAATATGTTGAGTATTTTTGTTATTTTTTCGGAAATAAAACACTTGTGTGGGTCGCTGGTAGAGAAGGGAGGAAGAACTAGTCTACTTCCCTACAAGCGACCGGCTGGGCTTTGCTGTTATAAAGACGCACGGCTGGCTCTCACGTCAAACCAGGTAGAGCCAGGTCAGCATATGTGTATCAAAAACCTGCATATGGCAATACTACAGTACTATAGTGCATTAATACTGGCTGGACCCATATACCCACTGTGTCAAAACACATTTTTACAGTAGGATCCTGTGCAGTTTGGAGAGAGACATTTGTTTCCACCAGCTGAGTCTGCATTTAGTTTACTGAACATATTGACTGCACTCGGATTGTGTTTCGGCAACAAGTGGAAACAGAATAAGTAAAGAATTTTAATAACAACATCACTTGGCGAAAGTGAAGTGCAAAAACAATCTACCGAAATTTAGAAAAGCAAATGAAAACACTTTCAATAAGCAGGCATTTATTCTTATGACAGTGTTTTGAATTATTCCTTTAAGTAGAAGTATTGAGCTGTTATTGATGACTGGATGTGATGTTTTAGTGACTTATTTTTTATTTGTCATGACACTTACAACTCGCTAGCATGCAACTAGAACTAAGCTAGTTTCAATTGTATCAGAAAAAAATATTAGTTTAAGCGTTTTATGCCTTAAAAGACCCTATCTGTATATTATTACATTCATTTGACACCACTTACAATAATGTGCACTTAAAGGTTTTTATAAAGGTGGATTTTTTTCAAATTAAAAGGTGGCCAAACTGAGTGTCAGTGGCTTTATCCTCCACTACATCCCTTGGTGCTGTAGTGTTGGAGGGAAAGACAAGAGTGGAGAGAAGAAAGGAGGAGGGAAGAAAAGCATAGAGAGCTGGGGGAGATGAGGAGATGAAAGGAGGAGGAAAGCAGAGACAGGAGTCCTGGAGAGATATGCCTCTATATGTAGTGTGGAAGGATATATTTTCCAGATGGAAGGATCTACAAGTGTACACAGATGCAGAGCGAGGGATAGAGCAGAAAACCATGTAAGCAGAGTGTGAAAACCAGAAGGAGAGAGAGAGAGAGAGAAAGAGAGAGAGAGGGAGAGAGAGGGGGGGGGGGGGGGCAGAGAGAGAAAA
>OMLB01063221.1:16011-36528 GCA_900302555.1 Myripristis jacobus | reverse complement strand
GTCGCAGGTTTCACTTTCAGCCGTGTTTCATGCTGCGAAGCTGTGACGACAATGGGATAACCCTGCTAGGAATGTTATTTTTCTGTGGTGTGACACGGGATTCATTTCCGGCTGCTGACTCTGACTCCGGCGCACACGTGGATCCTGTGAAGCGCATTGTGCGGCGAGCGGTAATGCAACACGTTTGCTGAGAAGGGAGACGGGGTATATTAAAATATGGTTTTGTTTTCCCTCCCAGCCGCACAGACAAACCACTCCACTACACACAGACACAAGCACACGCCTATACAAATATGGGTATCCCTCTCTGTTATATATACACCGACACTCTCACTCCCCAATGCACACACACCAGCCATCCTTCTAAATAGGAATTTGATCTTAAGTGATGTGCTTACAAAAGACATGCATACTCAGTCTCTCTCTCTCACACACACACACACACACACTTAACTGAGTCAGTGTGATTCACGTCACATGCATATCCCGAGTTGTTTTGACAGAAGGTAGATGTTAGGGGCGAGATTTAAGGCAGTACCTGCGTGCAGCCTGCAGGTATGCGGCAGCTGAGCTCCGCGGGCCACACACAGGCACAAAAACCCTGATTACCTTTTATCCATTCTTAGAGGGAAAAAGAGAGTAAAGAGAAAGAGGCTAAGCACAAGAGAGGCCGAAAAAAACGGAGGGAATAAGTGAGGCGGATCGGACTTTAGTAACACAAACATTTCTTGGAGGCAGAACCAAAGAACCAAGATTTTTCAGAGAGCATGTGAGCTTGCTGGCAAACTAGAATGGCATAGAGGGTCAAAAATAGAAATAAAAACTGTAAATAGCAATGACTTATTTGTTATATTCATTGCCCAGAGACAACAGGCTAAGACCAACTACTCTCTGTCTTTCTTTCTTTCTTATTTGCTTTGTTTTTTATGATCTTTTTATGATCACTAATGCGTATCTAGACAGCTATAGGTTAGAATAGTTTTAACTTAAAGGCTCAGCTAGGCCAACTAGATAAACTAGATAACCAACTTTGACTAGACCCCATTTTTTTAGTTTAGTTAGTAGTAATAGTGTGCTGCAATGCCTCACAATGAACCCTTTTTATTGGGCTGCAGTTTAATCTTATTTGGCCAGAAAAAAAATGTGACTCCTAATGGGTTCCAAGAAAGTCGGACGCGGGGAATTCCTGCTCCCGATATTTCTGACTTCCCAAAGTGTTTGGGAAGTCGCAAAGCATGGCATGAAAACCCAACACGTCACATTAGAAAGCCATTAGCTATGGCCGTGCTCGCTTGTTAAACTAACACAAAGGTTTTGCAATTACCTTTGTGTGGTTAGACACCTGTCTCTGTAGGGAAAATATGTCTTAATAACATGCTATGTGGTAAATATGACTCAAGGCAATTGCTATTGTTTACCATAAACAGCGTACAGCTTCAGTGCATGATGTTGCCTACTGAGTTCTTGGGTCGTGCCCAAGTTTAGCTGGAAGTCTGGAGCAGCTTTACCACCAAGAAATGTCTACAATACATCAATTATGAAAGAGAATGCAAGAGAAAGCGCGAAATCTTGAATAAAGGAAACTGAAAAAAAAAAAGACAAAAACAAAATAGTGCAGAGAAAGGGAGTGTAAAGGTTGAGCGCTTTAAAATACATGATCCTGCTGGCTCGTGTACTGTGAAGCATTCACTCTGCTAGCAAAATGAAAAGCACTCGAACAAGCAGCTAACTACAAACACCAATTACATTCTGCTCCCCGGCGTTGACACAGATTGCCGTATTCACCGGAGGCAGATTAGTAGGCCTGGTGCTTATGTTTAAGGTCAGCCCTGATTGAATCTGGGATAAGCACATGCAAAAACAATTTGTAGATGCCTTGAAATCTAGGAGCAGCGGTGTGGTCTCACCCAAAGCCAGCAAGTGGAAAAGGCTGCCTGCGCGGCTGCGTCACTGAGACGATTAAGACAATGCAGAGAAATAGCCATATGTTTAAAAAAAAGCCGCAATAGACCGAGCTCTCAAGGCATCAAAGTCCTTTCTGACATTTGCACAGCACATCCGACATAATTGCAGTTGTATCACTCCAAAACGTTTAGAGCCTAAATGTTATAAATCCCATCAAGAGGACAAAGTCTAATCTTTGGCTGCAGTGTGAGTGTATATAACACTCCAAGATGCAATCTTAAGAAAATTAGATTTGGAAGCTCATCTGGGAACTTCACGCAGTTTTTTTTTTTTTTTTTGCCCTTGGCTGACAGTATCTGTAAATACACACATAGCCAATGTGTACATCCCTGTTAACTTTGAGATCTTTTGGAGAAGACACGAGTGAAAAAAAAACACAAATACTCAGAAGGAGCAAAGAAAAAAAAAAAAATCCAGATAGCCCTTTGTGCTGGATGCCAGTGGAGAGCTCTAACTTCCTCAAAACAGTTATGATGATATAGGAAGCCAAATTCATTTTCTCCTCCGAGCAAGCAAACATGCAAGGAAGAGAGAAAAAAAAAAATACAATGCTCAACAAATTTATTAAAAAATTCCTTTTGGATAGTGCTTTCTGGGTGGCTTGTACCGTAATCTCAAACATGAGGTGATGTGGAGCGGGTCCAACACAAACCTCGCTCTCAGACAATAGCACGCCTTGGTAGGTAATGTCCTGCCTCTCCGAATTCCACATAGTTTGCAAACACAAAGGCAGCTTTCCTCCCCTTGAACATTATGTTTTATGAAGTATGTGAGAAAATACCACCTGTAATCTAGTCGAAAATAACATTAAAAGTAAGCTGGGGGGGGAGGGCGCAGTTTCATGAGGTTACAACCCCGTACCATGGGTTAAATTATGTTCTGCTTTGCAAAACATAATTTGATGGCTTTCCCTAAACGGTAAAAAAAATAATAAAAATGGTTTGCTATTGCGGTCATGCTGTTCAATGCATAGTATGCCATTATGTAGGTGAAATTACATTTAATTAATTTCAAGGGGAGGGCGGCCGGGGTTGAGGGCAGACAACATTCCCATGGTTCATATCAGGGTTGAAGGGTCCTTCTAATTTTACTCCCTCAGGGCGAGTGTGTGAATGGAGGGGCCTGTTTTCCAGAGAGATGTGTGGGCGAGTGTGTGTGGGCCTGATCTCGGGGATGTTGCGTCTGAGGGTGTCGGTGCCTCCCCGGGAACCCGCGTGTGTGCATCAGGCGCAGAGCGCTCAGCCCTAATGCCGCCTGACAGCTCATGGCTGAGGCTCAGCTGCTGGCGTTCGTGAAGGGAGGTCTCGCCTTTCACGCTGCAGCGCTGGGAGAGGCTGGCAGGGCGGCCGGGACGCGGAGGGCCGGGGGTTCACCAGAAACCTCCCGACAGTAGCGGGGAAAGGCGCGACCGAGCTCTGCCTCCGCTGAGCTCACCGCCCGCTCTTTCCACAAGCCTCAGTCCTGTCTCAGCATCCGAGGACCCCCGGTTTAACATTTCACCACGTAATTAGATTACTAATGTAGTGTGAAATGAAATTGAGGGGGTGTTTCGACCGAAAACCAGGCGTTCTTCGAGGTCGCCCACGTTTTTCCAAGGTGCCAGTAAAGTCCATGGTTTCCTTCAAGGGGCGGTATTACAATGGTGTCATAAGTGCTGCCTCCAAGGTCTCCTGCACTTGCCAGTAAAAACAACTGCCTTATAATTGCTTCTCTGACCCTCCGTCCATCTCGAAGGTGCTCTTGCACTCACTCCAAGGTTATTTCAGAATAAAACAATTATACACAGAGCGCGCACAGAGGTTGTCGTTTCTTCATGACCTCCCAGGCTCTTACAATAGCTTCCAGCTGTCTCATTGGGACTCTTAGGGAATATTTTTTAAACCCAAGTCACTTTGGAAATAGCCTTACAGTTGATTAGCAAGGCCTCATTCCAGAGGTGGAAGATAATTGTCCCCATCTTGAGGCTCCAATAAATTCCCCCACCTTACCTTTGCACTACAGAGCGCTTTTGTCCAAATACTGAAAAAAAAAAATCTAAAATTAAATATAATTGTTTATTTAATTTAGTTTATTTAATAGATTAGCTTGTTAGCTGCACTTTGCACAACCCTATGCCAAATTAGTGGCAGATGTACAAATTTAAATGTGCCAGTTATCAATATGAATTTAACCAAATATGAGGCTTGCACAGAATTTGAAATAGCATAATTAATTACAATTTTCAGGATTCCAATATAACAGATCCAAACCCCATTTATTCGGATGTTACAGAGCCAAACCCATAATTTTTCAAACTGTTTTGTTGTCGTAAAAATTTGATGGAAAGATAAAGTTTTGCCTGTGTGGACTGGACAGACGGCGCTCTTTCCTCCAAGATGTGCTATGAAAACTATGAGGAGGCTCTTTGTGGGGCAAAAAAAAAGAAAAAAACGGAGGAAAAGAAGGTCTAGATAAACACAAATAAATTGAATTTGCTGCGGGTCAGTGACCTGCAGAATGACTAAACCAGACCCTGAGCTGCAGGCCCCTGTAGGTGCGTCTGCGGACATTAGCGAGGGGGCGAGGCGCTGGCGAGGGCCCTTTTGAATGGCACATAATGTATTTTTCTTCAGGAAGGAGAGTTTGCTGAGGCTTGGAAGCCATTTCCACATCACATGTCAGCTTCCCCAAAAAAAAAAAAAAAAAAAGAAAGCAAGAAAAGGAGAAAACATGCTGGTGTTTCCGACCTCAAAAAGCATGCGTCACATTTGTAAGAAATCACGCCGCTCCACTTACTTCCTTTATCGTCGTCCTCCTGAGAACGCGGAAGGAAGCGTTGGACGGAGCTATCTAGGGCCTCGTGCGCTCACAGGAAGCCTTCTAATTTCTGTTGCCATTAACCAAACATGTATGGGCTATAATCGCTGCGTTTCTGGTGTACGCTCGCTCCATCACACGATATATATATATATATATATATATGGTGCAGAAGGTGCACATCTGGTGACAATCAGGGGTATCGGTCTTGACAGTGTAACTGTCAGCACGCATCTCCTCCACCAAACCGTCGACTGCCTGCTCTCTTACTTTACCCAGAGACCATTTCTTTGTTTTTCCCCCCTGTGCGGTTAGCCGGGAGCTTGTTTGGACAGATGACTCCCTGATCGCTTGTTTCTCGCATGGGATAAGGCCTCGACCCTGAGAGCGCACTCTGCCAGGAGGGTTGGAGCTCTGCTTGTGTGTGTGTGTGTGCATGTGTGTGTGTGAGTGTGTGTGTGTCTCATCTACTTTCCGATTAGTGACATTTGTCCATGCACGTGCAATGGAAATGGTAATTAGCAGCTTAAATCTATTGAGCTCTAATAGACTGTCTTTCCATTGTGTTACTGTTACTATGAAAACAAAGGGCTGGGATGAAGTTAGACAGGGATAGAAACAGTGTGTGTGTGTGTGTGTGTGTCCATATGTCTGTGTGTGTGTGTGTGTGTGTGTGTGTGTGGGTGGATACCTATTTGCTACTGTGGCTGGAACTAAGGTATGTTGCAGAGACAACGTACTAAAATGATGCCAGAAGTATAAAATAAGATATGTGAAGTATGCATGTGTGTGTGTGTGTGTGTGTGTGTGTGTACCTGTGTGTGTGTGTGTACCTGTGTATGTGTCCTAGCTATGCATTCACAGTTGTGCAATTACAGCAGCTGTAAAGTTTCATAGGGAAAAGGATGGGTTTGTGCTGCAGTGCAAAAAAACCCAAAACATGATTAGTTGCACATGCAGTGAAAGTCAATATGTTTCATTCTGTTTTGCTAAGAAATGTTTAAATATAATTTCCTATGTATTTCTTTAAAAAAAAAAAAAAAAAAAGTGAAGAGAGCAAGTCCTCCAAGGCAATTAAAGCTACAAAAAGCAACTTTTTTGCCTTAAGTCAGCAAAGTTGTTAGTTGTTCTTGTTAGTCCCGCCCTCCTCCCCCTCAGTTGGCCGGGTGCCTGCCCCGGCACCTGTCAATCATCTTGACGAGCCGTCGCGTCGCCTGAAGCCGAGGCGGCCGCTGTCTGCGAAGCCTCCACAGGTGCTGAGGAGGCAGACGGTGAAAACGCAGCAGAGATATTCAACGGGTCGCGTCTGTCCCTCGATATCTCGCTGGATGAGGATATAAAAGGGGGATGTGGAGTGGGTTTTCTGCTGTGATTGGTGTCTGTATGAACGCAGTGTGCTGTCACATCCACTAAGACGGGCTGAACACCGCTGATCGTTCATGTCTTTTTACACACACACACAAAAAAGTCCATCAGTATTGCTTTATGAATAGATTTGAGCTGAGAAACACATGCAGATGCTGGATTCTGAGTTTCTAGCTCACCTACCAGGTAGATAAAATCCAGGTTTTTCAACTTTATGCAAATAAGCGGGGAACTTCAAACGCCTTCGGCCCTTCTCAAAGGCCGAGAATGGGAAGCAGAACTTTGCTCGCTTCACTACGATGACGTATAAATGTGCGATAAGCTAATTTGATAATGGCGTGTTTGTGTCTTTTACTTTTCGTCCACATGAGACCTTTCTCAAAACGTTTCCCAGTCCACACTGATGCACCCATCAAGATCCAAAACAGCGCCATCTAGGCTTCGTCTACTGGGCTGTGTCTTGCCCCGCCCCCACGAGCTGAATGACGTTTCTCCCATTTGCGACGGCCTTATCACGGCTGTGTCAGCCCGTTAGGTATCAGCAGGAGCTTAGATGAACACATGAATCAAAATCAAAAACAGAGCAGACCAAAGCAGCCGCACTTCTTCGCCTGAACTGGTTTAAAAAGTAATTAAGAAGAACAAATCACTGCAGACTTCTGCCTGAGCGTGAGGATGAGACAATATCAAAGCATTTTCAAAATCCTCACTTCTCCTTGTCCACACTACAAAACTAGAATGTAGCAATAAAACTTTGAAAATACTATTCAAAAACATAAAAAGCCTATATTCTTTTGGGAAAAAAATATTTGTTCAGAACAAGCAACAATCAAGCAAATGGATTCGCAGGCTTCTCTCAGGCTGCACACCCTTTCTGTCTCTTCTCTGCAGCCACAGCAGCAGTTTACCTCTGAGCAGCAAACAGCAGCAGCCCCACACTTCCTTGTTAGTGAAAGAGCAAACACAATTTCTGTTGCTGCGAGACCGCGCCGATCATTTTTCACCGAGTGATGGTTGCAAGGCGGAGAACAGATTGTTAGGACTTCTCCAGCTGCGACGAGTTTCTCCGCTTCTTGTTTAGATTTCGCCGAGTGACAGTTTCTCTGCGGCGCTCGCCGTTCCCCAGCTGAGCCCACGAGGAGCTTTTAATGTACACATTTTTTTGGCCGCTGCGCCGTGCAGGAGGGTGCGTATTTGGATCTACTTTTTCAGATGAGAGCCCTCTCGCTCAAGCTGTGTCTGCAGTGCGCTGCCATATGGAAGCAGCGCTCTATGGAACAAGGCTGCTTTCCAAATGTGAAGCAAAATGACAAATATCAGTACAGCGCGGCTATATTTTCTGATTCAGTATTACCTCCTACGAAAATATTTTTCTCGCAAGATATTTGAGCTTAACTAAATACCACACAAACTTTAAAACTGGAAAATTATGCATGGACAGGAAATATTGAGTGGCGTTTTGCGAGATTCCTGAGTTAGCATAAAATTCAAGCCCCCTTTAAGTGTATTAATTGGCTATAAAAACGGTAAGTGACAGGTTAGACCGCTCCAGCTGCTCTTTATAAAGCAAACAATGAAAGCGCCGCACCTGATTTTGAGTGCGTTGCCAGACCCAGAGTGTAAACACGGAGCCGCAGGAATATCGAGCTGCAGGGATACGACCACTTTGCATTCAGCAACTGGCCAGAGAAACGCCTTTGAGTCCCCGGACTGGCTGTGAATACCTGGGCGAAGAAAATGAAGTAATGAGTGAACAATCTTTAAATCAACAGACAAGTCAAACAGAAAATCGGACACTTTAGATGCTGGAATTAGCCAACGAGGAGCGAGGAAACTAACAAGGAAAAAAAACAACAAGGGAAGACAAAATAACAATAAGTAAATTCAGTGGCAATTATTGAATCAATGAATTAATCAATGAATCAATGAGATGACTCAAGATTTGTTTCTACTCCTGAGCTTTTGAATCTGCACACGTGAGACATTTTCTCCTTGGATTCAAAAAATAAGAGCATTTTCATGTATTCAAACACAATAATGTGACCATAGATTTGCAAAACTGGATAGGATGACATTTTGCAGGATTTAGCAGACCTTCCTCTGGTCCCTGTGGCCTCAGCAGAACAAAAGTCGCGAGGTTTCGTCACTAGATTGCGCCACTTTTCAGACTTTCCTGGTGATGTGTGCACTTTTGAAATGCGTCATGCTTTACGTTTGTGCGTCTTGCTCGCCAAATCCAAGGTGATCTGAGAGGCATGGTAGTCCAGTCATTTTATGAAAACCCCTACGACAAATTGCAAGAGAAGCAAACTCGACTGATTTTGTATCCTCAGTTTGTCCTGAGTGAGGGGAAAAAAGTCCCAAGGAATCCCATTGGTGGAAAGTTTTGAAAATCACCTCTACATGACCAAACTGAAAATTGCCCTTTTTACACTGAATGGGGGTTCAAATTTTTACTTTCAGATATCACTATAAAAATTCACAAGTTGATTACACACACAAAGACAAGAAAAAAAGTCAATTACAAGTTCTTTGAATTATTCTGTTTACACATGCATATCACACATCACTCAGGACACACTGAGGATACAAAATCAGTTGAGTTTGCTTCTCTTGCAGTTTGTCCCAGGTTGACCCCAATATTGGCCTAAAATGACTGGACTATGGTGCCTCCCATGCACAGCGTCGGCCCTGTGGTGAATATATTTCATTTCAAATTATCATACGATAAGTTATGTTGACTTGTAGAGATTTTTTTCGAGCAGCCAATGGCAATTTCTGTGGAAGAAATTTGGAAATGTTAAATTTTGTCAGGTTTACATAACTATTTACAGAAAAGTTCAAAGTGAGTCCAAAGTCCAGGGGGGGGGGTTCATTCAGGAAGGGGACAGAGTGGTTGGTTTATGAATATCATATGAGGCTACACACATAACAATAATATTCATTTTTCTCCCCCAGCAACAGTTTTCTTTAAGACACAGCTTATGATTAGCCTTTCAAATCCAGCTTGTGGTAGTTCGCTAGCTGGTCAGACTTTAAATGCAAATCACAGAAAACACCAGCAGGTGGAAATTTGCAAGATAAAAGTAGAAGTGCTCACTAAAAGTTTTCAAATGCAAGTTCCACTGGTGGTTTTTTTGCAGAGGGGTGGTCCATCACACAAAGCACGGCGAGCCGGGGGGGCCGAGGTTCTCAGCTTCCCGCAGTTTGAACTCTGGTTTATAGTTTATTCAAAAGTGTGTGCGAAGCTCAACCATAAACTTGTTGTTCTTCAGAAATTCAAGCATCAAAAAAAAACTTTGGCAAAACAAGCTGTCACATCTAATCTTCTCTGCAATGAGTAAAAATAAAGAGAGACTTTGCAGGTGCATCACACATCTCATCATGGAGGTCCAGTGGGGAAATCTGTCGACGAGTAATTAAAATATGTAACAGGTGGGCGAGAGGAAGAAGAATTGATGTAGTAGAACGGGAGAAGGGAGCAGTGTGATGCAAATCTTTGTTTCCAAATTGAGGCATCTATGCTGACTATATGCTGAGTATAGTCCAGGTAATTAGTGGACGTTATCAAACTATTGTCTGCTTAAAAACCAATCACCTGTATCAGTGGTGAAATGGTCAGTTTCCACTTATAAACACCAGAGATCTTAATTATATCTCTATTTTGTTGAGAGTTGCACATGCAGGAACACAGCCAGCTGTTTTCAGCCACACATATGTTTGAAGGTCGCATTTCAAAACCGCATAGTCACTCATCAAGGCTGGCCCAATTCAAAATGTCCTTCAAGTGCAGCCCAGAATTAGTCTTTTGCTGTCCTCCGTATCCCAAAATCCATTATTATATGTGCATTTGTCATTTTGGAAAGCTACAGTGTTGAAATGTTGGTTGCATCTGTTTTCTGGGCCTCAGTGTACCTTGTTGTGGCGTAACACTGGAGCTGCTTCGTCTTGGGACCCTCCATGTGATGATGCACGGGGCAACTTTCCCGAATCTGCGACTGTCAGCTTGTGGATGTTTTAAGATTGACTGAGTTGAAAGCATCGACCTCAGCTCTGGTGTTGTGTGCCGTTTAGCCGGATGCAACTGAAAATCAGAGTCAAGACGGGCTGTTGCTGAGGAAGCAGGGCGGCATGGAAGTGGTGCGACCTGCAACGAGGACTCGCAGAATCAACGAGATGGAAGCCATGTGCGTCCCATAATGCTGCACAAACCAAACCCGCCTTCCTCTCGGAGGGGGCGTAGCGGCCGGTTCAAATTCCATACGTTCGACATAGAGCAGAATATTTGGCTTTCCCTCCAGACTCTTTGCTATTTCTGTGATTTCTTTATGACTTGCCAATAGAGTGGGGCATTAAATCTGTTTGCACTGGCTGTGCTGAAAGTATGTACATATGTTTCATCTCAGCAAAGATAAAACCACAACTTGTCGGTCCCTCCGACGCAGAGTATAGAAAACTGTCTGTCTTTATTCTTTCACATGTAGCTTTTAAATGGGTTTAAGCTTTGGATGTAATTTTAATGTGATGATGGAGAAGGAGACACTTTAAATGTAATTATTTTTGGCTTTGTGACTGTTTACCTCCTGGTCCCTGTTCCAGCAGAGCACATAATAAAACCTTCATTAGCCATTACAGATGTAAAATATATCACTGACGGCAAAACGCTCCCTATAGATACTGCATTTATTCATATTTGTACCAACGGTGCAGAAAAAACTCAACTTTTATATGTGAACAAGTCAGAAACCAGAGAATTTGGGGTTAAAATTATGATTTCATCAGATACAAAACTGGGAGCACGGTTTTGTAATTTTTAAATTGAGTGACCGGTGGTGCTTCGCTTTGAGATTGCACATCATGCTTCACATCCCTCTGAAAGAACACATTTCGAGCCACTTGGCATCTCATAACAAAACTATTGCATCTCCTTCAAACTAATGGGGTCAAATTGCCCTTGGATGCAGATCTAGGGTCTGCTTTTCAATTTCCTCAGTAATATTTTAGGTGAGGGGTTACAACAGGAATGCCGAGTCCAAGTCAGCACTCCCAGAAATTAAGGGACCGGGTCCAGGGGCTGTAATTCTCTAACTTTTCATTCAGTATGGCCGAAAATTTGTGCAATTAATCAAGCTGTCATTTCACATCGAAAGTAATATGAGTATGGAGCCAAAACATCAGAGTGCTTTGCCGTCCAAATATTTATGGAGCTCACTATAATAATCTATGTCTTAACTTTTGATGTTTCTTTGGTCTGTGCTTATTCTTTTCAAAAATGGTGAAAAATTTGTGTTGCTGTAGCAGTAATTTATGCATTAAACAAGTTGTGGATCACAGTGGGATTAAAAAGTTGTTTCTTTTTTTTTTTTTTAAGTAATTTATGACCTTTACTCTATTGGAAACCACCAAGAATTGCGTCAACAAAGCTTTTCTCCTCCATCTCTGGTCCAACCTCACACTTCTACCACTCCCCTCCCAGTGAATTATGGCAGCCTGTAAATGTTAAAAGCAGTAAAGTCACATTTTCACTGCAGAGATGAGAAAGCTGGCTAATTAGAGCAGAGATCCAACAGAAACATGGAGTGGAGTGGTTATATATCACCGTGCAAAACACCGAAACAGTAACTCTGCTTTGTTGCCTGCTTTTCGGCGTGAGAACCAGGCTTTTTTTTTTTTGGGTGAAGGAGGCAAAGAAGGAGCGAGAATGGGAGCATCTTGAAATGCCAGTGGGTGCAGAGGTTTTCTTCTGAAAAGCAGAATATAGGCCAGAAGGTGGCTGAGTTTCAAAATCTCACCTAGTTGAGTAATCACCGAGCGATGGGTGCTGATCTAAAAGCACATTAATCAAAGTCAACGTGAGCATCTTCAACCTCGTACAACAGCACAAGAGAAGCATGTTTCAAGGATCCCGTGAGCCAAGCGCAGCCGAGTAAAAGTGATGTTCACCATCTGGAATCCACAGTTTATCCACCTTTTATTTTTTTCCCACCATGTCGCTGATCAAGATCCATTTGCCTGCTTCCTGTCAGCGGTGCGGCCTGCTGACCACGGCATCTGAATTTCAGGGCCTTCAATCTGGGAAGCATTACGGCCCTAAAATCTGACCTACAGTTAAAAGTCACAATGTTTTTGTCTCCTAGCTGACATCGTGGCGTACAGTGAGATTGTCCATAGACGGCCTCTGAATTTCCACATTTTTGGAAAGTAACTCCAGAGCCCAGTTTCCAGGGAGAATTTTGGCCGTAATATCAGAATTATAATCGCTTTTAATCGCCCAGAGCACTGGGAACATGAGGAATTTGACTCGAGTCGTCGGCGTTGACACATTACAGCGCAGTTACACAACGCAGGACTGACACAGGTGGTGCGGGACAAAAGGTAACAGACCTCACATAGTGCAGACAAGATGATGTATTTGACTTTCAGTAAAATATGATCGTTTTTTGTTTTTTTTCTAAAAAGTGGTTCCACAGCAACAAAACATGCAACAGCAGTTTTGGTGTTTTCCAATTTTTTTTTTCCCTTGAGTTGAAAATTTAAATGACCCATGAGACCAAGAAATCTGTCAGAAACCCATTGTATGATACAAAATGCGGTGGTGTCTTTGAGTAAATAAACATATTTTTCTTTATTTCAAAACTTACTTTTGGCAGATAAATGTTTTTGTCAGTCTGATTCCAATCTGAAATGAAGGAAAGCGGCTATGAATATTCATGTCACCACCGTCCAGACATGCAGGAAGAGCCACGGGTAGGAAGCAGCTGCTTCTCCACATCGTATGCAAATGTGAGTTTTCTCCAAAAGCACTGTGCGTGATCTGCTTCAGCGGACCTCAAATGACAAATGATGTACTTGTGCATGAAAGAAAAACAATAATAATCCCGTCACAGTTACTTCAAACTGTTGGATGTGTTTTGACCGCTGTCCTCACGGTGACACAGCTGAGCTTTGCTGCCTGGAATGCACAAGACCTTCGCACTGATTGAACCGAGGCACCGCCGAAAACTGGCCATTTTAACCATGTTGTAAAACTGGAAATTGTTTTTCATAATGACACATATGGGAAAGATGAATTTAATAACGCCTAAAAGTGATACTTGGACAGATTAGAAATTGTAAATCGCTAAAGGGGCAGAGGCTCAATAAACAAAATGTCAGGATTCACAGAAAGGACAAACTTGCACAGAAATGTACATCAACTGAGCTGAGTCAATGGCAAATATATTTTATGGTTTGCACTGATCTAACCAGGTGTCAGATGGGCAGGGTTTACTATGGCATGATGCAATGTGCTGGAAAGCTTAAAGGCAACCAGCGGAAAGGGTTTAAGTGGACTTTTTGGAGACTGACAGCTGATCTGAGATTACCTAAATCGCACCCAACCAGCACTACAGATTAAACTGATCATATCTGACATTTTCATGCATGTACATATAGTCTACTTTGCTGCTGTCTATTGCCAGTGAATATAAATCAGTAGTCATTCAGCTGGCTCATTCAGTCAGTTCATTAAAACTTTTATATTTCCAGTTGAAAACAGTTGAAACCCAAGTGTCTGGTAGGTCGTTTCAGGTAAAAATCCTCTGGTACAAAGGAAGTGATTTAGTACGTTTTACTTCTTCTGCTGTTTTGTGGTAAACGGAGGAGGGAGTGGTCAGCATGAACAGCGATTAGCCACCGCGGTTGAAGAGATCAAGAGAGGAGAAACTCGAACTCCCTCATTTTCTCATTTTCCGCTGCTTATCTGGAACCGGGTCGCGGTGGCAGCAGGCTGAGGAGGTCAGCCCACATGGCCTTTTCCAGGGGGGGATCCCGAGGCGTTCCAAGGCCAGTTGGGTAAATAATCCCCCCAGCATGTCCTGGGTCTGCCAGGGGTCTACTCCCAGGTGCCCGTGCCTGGAACTTCCACCAGGTGGCGCCCAGGAGATGTCCTGACTAGATGCTTGACCCACCACAGTTGGCTCCTTTCAATGTGGAGGAGCAGCGACTCTACTCCGAACTCCTCACCTGATCCCTAAGGGTGCGCCCGGCCACTCCGCGGAGGAAAGTCATTTGCGCCGCTTGTATCTGCGATCTCGATTCTTTCGGTCACCACCCAAAGCTCGTGAGCACAGGTAAGGGTTGGAACAATGATCGACTGGTAAATTGAGAGCCTCACCTTCTGGCTCAGGTCCTTCTTCCACCGCAGAGCTGCTGACCCCGCCCTGATCCGCCTGTCAATCTGCCAGGCGGTACTCAAGCTCCATCATCAGAAAATCCAAGTTCCCACCGATTTGTTTGACTGACAGGTGATCTCTAGGAAGAGCAGTGCAGAAACACCAAAGACAGCGACAAAATGAATCAATCAGTCAGTAAATCAATCATTACCATTACTATAACTGGATATAACAATAACTTTTTTATTGCAACTTAATCACTGGCATGATTCAAGGGTGGCCCCTTTAAATTCCAGTCCGAGCCCTTTGCTGCAGGTCAGCCTTTCTCTCTGTCCTTTCTTTCCTGTCTCTCACCACTGAAATAATCTAAAATAATTAAGGACAGTTCATATTTTCTAATGCTTTTTGATCTGCTTGTGGTCATCAGTCTTTAAATTGTTTATTTTTACCCATGACTACTGACTTGATTAGTAAGTAAGATTCCTCCAGATTGTCTTTAACTCACAAGCAGCGCCTCTCCACAAGCAGCGATGTTGTGAGATGGATTTGCCTGATGGCATTTCCTGCTGACAGGTCCAAATGAATGAGGTGCAGAGTGCTGGTGCCCCTCTGTTTTAGCTCTTGCTCCTCCCAAAACATCCAAACACACTTTCTCCCTGCATGCCCCATAATCCATGCCCCATGATTCATTTTGTCTCGCTGGAATCTTGCCTCATTGATGAGATTAACATGTCTCTGAGGCAGATTAATGCAGAATAAATGAAATATGCAGAGTGATAAGTTCAAGGGTGTCGGGAAAAGGCAGCATCAGCAGTGGAGTCTGGCAGTGTGTTGCTGCCACGGTTAAAGTTAATTATAATGAGAAAACCTGAAACAAAATGATCCTTTTCTCATTATAACAAGAAAGTTTTATTCATTATAACATAAAGTGTTTGTCATCATAACAAGATAACTTATGTTGTTATATAACATGAAACGCCTAATGAGAAAACAATGTAGGGAGAATGGATCAATTGAGATTGGCTCATGTACATGTTTTGGGTTTGGGTTGAAACATGGTGCGATTCTGATGATATTGGATGTACCACATTGTGTTAATTTATCTTATTAATATATAGAAATGTTTCATGCTATAGTGATACAGTAGACAATATCTTGATATAACGAGACATTTCTCATTATAATGATGTTTTGTTGTACGAGACACATTTTCTGTCACAACGAGAGAATTTAGTTTGTCATAACAACAAGAAAAGAGGTAATTACGATGCTAAATATCTTGTTATGAGGAGAAAAAACAGCCTGTGAGAACAAAGTGTCTCATTCTGAAACGACACTCAGCCAATTCTTTCTCTTTTTCTTTTTTGGCAGGCATACGCTGCCGTTATGTGGCTCGATTTTGTTTTTAATTTTCTTCATATCAAACGTGTTGATCTGAGTCAGCGGACTAAGTCAGATAGCTAACTGTATGGGGTATCTGTGTTACATATGTTACACACACACACACATGGACACACTTCACCTCACTTGTTCTCCATATGTCTGGATGAATCTCCCGTCCCGGGTTTAAGCTGCTATGTCAACAAGTGTCTGCCTGCTGAAGCGCCCTTAAGCAAGACACTGAACCCTCCTCCCTCCCACCACCGCCTCCAGGACCTCTGATCTGCCGGTGACCTCTGACCTCTGGGCTCCCTGTGGAGGCAGAAAGGCAATAAGAGAATTTCCCCACAGGGATCAATACAGTAAGGCTGTATTTTTATAGCTGTGCGGCGGCCTCAGTAGCACGCTCTCCACATGTACAGTATGAAAGCCTCTCAGCTCATGAAAGCCTCACTGTGAACGGGGAAATTGGCTTCAAATGAAAATCGCAAGTAATCGTCCTACACCGGGCATTTTAAGTCCAATTACTCAACCGAAACGTTCAATGACACTTTTATTTTCGATGAAATACCCACTGCAGCTGGATCAAGTCCAACGTGTTCAAAAGAGAACACGCGGGTTGTTTTTCAAGCGGTTGACACATAATAAGCCGTCGCCGCGGGGGCCGGGCCGCGCACGCCGCGTCCCCCAGGATCCTCCTCGTCAGCGTCGTCTCGCAGCGCCGATGCGGACGTTACAGCGGCTGAATGTTCCCATTCACCGTGAAATGTAATCCTCAGATATATGTGAGGCGAAGTGGTTTCCTCCCCTTATTAGCGTCCAAGTAAATCAAGCCAATGGGGTGTCCCGTCGCGAACATGGCCTCCTCGTCTGCTGCGGTGATGTCAGTGAGGCATTATGGGAGATAATGGAGACTCGGCCCACACTGAGGCACTGTGAAGTTTCCTCTCTGCCTTCCTGATGAGAAAGCATGAACGCTGCATTGTTTTGCTGTAACTGCTTTAAACAGCCCGAGCACGCTGCAACAGACCTGTGCTGTGATGTGTTGTTGTTGTTTATACTTTGTTTTTAATGTTATTTTTGTGTACATTCTTCTCTGTGGAACCAATTTCTTCGACATTAAAGAAGGAATTTCAATCTTTTTTGGCTCAAAGTGTTTATCAGTGTCTTCTTCAATTAAGATAAGAAAGAAAGAAAAATCCAAAAGGCATTTCTGGTCTAATTCTTCTTCCACATATGAAATATTTACTGAATGACGTGACTTTTGTCAGTACAATAAATTTAAACAGGCTATAGACTGCAGGGCTGCATTAGTGAATATATGAGACAAATTCCAAGATATAATTAGTTGATCTGTGCACCACATGGTACAGTATGTAGTTAATTTAAGATGTAAAAAAGCCAGAAATCATTCCAGTTATTGGCTTATATTATTATTTGAATCATAGAAGTTAAAAAAAAAGCAAGAGAAATCAATACGCAGTCAACCTTTCCCTAGTGGAGGATGCTATAATCTGCCAACCGCTGATTATAATCATTTTATAATTATTAGGAATAAATAGGTCATCAGTGGTTATCATTGTTTCAGCTGACAGGTCAAAAAATGAAACGGCTGGGTCAGGAAAATCCAAAAAGCGAGAGCCAGTTTCAGTCAGCACAACGTCAGCAAGTCGCCCATCTGCAATCGACAGTCCATTTCTGATCTGAACACCATCATCCCACATTAGATCCAGTTTAATATACTGGACATGTACTGGGCGTGTATTGGATAGAGGGCGGCTACCAGTGGCAAACCGGTTGCAGTCATCAAACTCGCTCATAACAAGTAATAACTGTTTGGATAAATCCTGCTGTATTTAAAAACGTAAAATGTCATGCAGCCATAAGAACAATCTGTTAAACGCACTAGTAGATTGGAATTACCGGTACATTATTATTTTTTTTTTTTATGGTCGAGGGTTTTGTAAAATGCATCATTTCAACTGGCAATTGGAATTGGCACCGGCAACCCTCTTTGGCACTGGAAAACACACTAGCGAACCTGGTGCATTGCGAGTGTGCGTACGCCTTTCAGTACACTCGTTGGTAAATCTCAACGAGTGTGTGTTGTTCAGGTTTCTCCTTATCAAAACGAGAGCTGATGGCGATCGTCACGGAAAATGATATCTGTGACGAGCTGAAAAAACAGAATTCTTGATTATCCCGAATAAATAATAAAGTGAGGCACGCATGTAAAAAAAAACCAAAAAAACATTATGTACTCGTGGTGAGACAAAACCGTCTCTGCTTGTCAAAAACGGCTGGCCGCAGATATATTTGAGAATAATTTCGGGAAGCAGGATGGCAATCAAACCAGCACATAACACCCAAACCGCCCGTATTACAACGAACGCCAGAATGTTTTCAGAGCAATAACTTTGACCAGGATCAATCATCTCAGCACCCCTGATGCTCATGAATAACCGCACTGCCAGTCAAGAATCTCGCCTTTGGTTGCGCCTTCAGGACACACACTTAGCATCCTACTGTGCCCATGTGGTGTTTTTCAACTCGACTGGGATTCCCTCTGGTCGGCGGTAAACTGAAACCATTCCTCTTGGCCTCATCAGTCAAGTGTCTTGTTGTGACCTAGACATCCTATACTTTCACCAAGGGAGATAGGCTAAGGTTCAGCGCGAAGGGAAATGGTGTGAAGGGGTAAACTCGGTTGTAGCACTTGGGGCTGCAACGACTTTTATAGCCGGCGCTGACACCTAAACTGTTGATCAGGATGGATCACCGCAGCACAACGCCACTACTAATGATGAGGTGAGCGCAGAGGGCAGCGAGGAGGCATCCATCACATCAAATGTGTCGTGAATTTTATTGATTATCTTCTGTTCCTGTAATCCTTCACACATGTTGGCTTGTTGTACAGTGACAGCGGATAACAGGAAGGACCCGGGCCAGGAACGCCAGTGGTAGCAGCTACTGTGACCTAATGGCTTTAACTCTTGGAGGACCCCGCCGTTTTCCTCGCTCGGCCAGCTCATACATCACCTTCCGAAGAAAACGGCAAGAGGTAGAAAACAGCTGCCCGCTCAGACAGTGGCTGCTTTCTCCTCTGATGTTAAAACCAAGTAGAGAGGAGATGGTGAAAGTTCAGCCGCTAACTATGAGAGAGCGTTTAGCCCCCCTGTTCGCTGACAACATGGACACTGAGCTTCTCGTTGTGCGCTGCCACGGCCCTCGGCTGCAGCGCTCAGTGGAACAAACAGCAAAACGGCTTGGCCTCGTAAGCACTCAGGATTTATACTCATGAGATCTCTGGATGTGGAGGGGCTTACCAGCCAAGGCTAATGACAAAGAGAAAGAATTATTTTTTGAAATATTCAGCGCTGCATGCAATGGTCAAAAACCGGCTCACCATCCAAATCTCACTTTTCAGCTGCATGTGGCACCCTGACCCGAGTTTCCAAGGAGAAATCCTGCTAAACAAATACAGCATTTGCGGCACCGGCATTAGACAGGGTGACTACTCATGAACATTTACACTCAAAGGGAGAACATTAAACACACTTCTATGGTAATACGATTGGGCAATGAGACCCAGCTTCATGGTGGTTTGTCGTCACCTCCATCAGACGCCTCCCAACATCCTGTCTGTGAGAAAAATTTATATTTTTACACTGTGTCGTAAAAGTCCGATCATATCGAGAGGGCATCTCTCCATTAAGTTTTATTCTGACATCAGTCGTTACACTAAGTACATCCTTTTTTTATGGTTTTCTGAGTGAAAACAATGGCGGTGTTTGATCGAGCCTTCGCTGATTTGATGTACAGGCGCTGTTGTGAAACGGCTTGATGGGAAAAGTGCAGAGGGAAACCTCAGGACCTTATGGCACCAAGCGTCCCAGAGGCCTGGCAGCTCCCATGATTCAAGATGACACCGCTTCAACTTTCCAGCACTCCCATCTCATTTGGCCATAAATTTTAATGAGCGAGGGCCACCAGAACCATTGTAGTTATTTTAATGATTTGGCTGCAACCGGGGAGGTAAACAAAAGATTTCACAAGATGATTTTAACCCTTTTAGCAATCCAATCTATGGGGGAGACAAAGTTTATTGGGGGTATGTCTGCTGGGGGGATTGGTTTTTTTTTTTTGCACTGTAGGTTGGATGAGTAATCAAGCAGAAGTTGCACACTCACCGTTCCCCTCGGCTGTAAAAATGTTTTAATTAAGTTGAAAATTGTCAGGCCATAGTCTGCTCCATACTGACTCTGATTTGTGCAGCGAAGAGGGCCAATCGAGTCCAGATGTTTACTTCAGGATCACTGTGTTTCATAGAGGCCTATCATCGAGATTGAATGGATTGTCCTCCTGGTACACACTCTTGTAAACAGTGACGATGCAAATCAAAATATGTTAAATATTTACAATAATTCTCGCGAGCGAGTAACTCAGAGCGACGCATGCTAGGTCTGGGGCTGTTTTAAAGTTATACTTGAAAGGTCAGAGTATCACAACCATCAATAATTGTTCACTTTAACCCCGACATAAAATTTTACAACTGCCTTTAAAAGACACCGGAGATGTTATGGGCACTAGCAGGCACCAAACAAATTGTCGTGACACCTTAAAATCAGCGAGGATACTCTCTCTCTCTTTCTTGTTTATGCTAATTGGATTGGTATTCAGACAGACCAGGAAACCACGGCTGGACAGTCTGCCTCGCTAAAATCGCTGCATCCCGTGTGTGTAAATGACTCTCAGGCGGCTTTTCCCTCGCTGCTACCCAGAAACGGGATTTACAACGAGATTATGGGGCTCCCCTTTGACCCCAGGGGCCATATTCAGCAAGAGTCAACTTTGCTTT
>OMLB01063220.1:9309-23441 GCA_900302555.1 Myripristis jacobus | reverse complement strand
GACGGTCCTGATGGCTTCCAACGTTACTGGCATGACAAGGAGATCCCACCTGAGATGTTTTCTACACGGCACAGTGGAGGGGGCGCCATCATGATCTGGGGGGCTTTTTCCTTCAATGGAACAATGGAGCTTCAGGTTGTGCCGAGGCGTCAAACGGCAACTGGCTATGTGGAGATGTTGCAGGGGGCATCCCGACTGAAGGCCATCGTCTGTGTGGTAATGACTGGGTTTTTCAACAGGACAACGCTGCAGTTCACAATGCCCGCCTGACAAAGGACTTCTTCCAGAGAAATAACATCACTCTTTTGAACCATCCTGCGTGTTCCCCTGATCTAAATCCACTTGAGAACATTTGGGGTTGGATGGCAAGGGAAGTTTACAAAAATGGACACCAGTTCCAGACAGTGGATGCCCTCCGTAAAGCAATCTTCACCACTTGGAGCAACATTCCCACTAGCCTCCTGGAAACACTAGCATCAAGCATGCCGAAACGAATTTTTGAGGTGATTAACAAGAATGGCGAAGCTACTCATTACTGAGTCCTTTTTTGAATTTTTTTTTTTTTGTTTGTTTTGTTTGTTTTTTGAGATATGGTCTTTAAACTTTTGATCAGCTGATGAACAGCCTATTTCAGTTTAATGGTTGTTTGCAATAAATTGCTTACTCAAATTTTTTTTTGGTCTCACTCCCATTTCTTCTTTTTGCATTTTGAAGCTCTACTTAGAACCTTCTTGAGATCCAACAGTGCAAAATGTAAATTCTTACAATTTTTCACCTGGTCTTTTGATCAAGAGTGTATTGACTTTGGAACTTTTATCATTGGTTATGATTTTCGTATTGATTTGCTGGGCTTCGGTTTACAGAGATGTCCGGTTTCGTTATCTCAGTAAAATTTTCCTCACATTGAAATGCTTACATAGAAGTTTAGAAGAAAGTGGCTGTCAAATTTTTTTTTTATGACAAATAATCTGTATGTAGTCGCGCCAATTAGAAATATTTTCTTAGGGTCATTGTGGATTAGAACCCTGAGTCATTTTACTACCACGGTGACACGTCCACCAGCTGGATGGGTGATAATAATGGTTATAAGGGTGTCTTGGTTTCTGGTGAGCAGTGCTAATTGTGTGTTGTCTTGAGCTACTAGATAGCAGAGCCAGAGCTCACACTGAATGTGAGGAATCATGCATTTATCGCTGACTTATTTTACTGCAAAGGCTCACATGCACAGTGGGAGTCCAGTTTTTCTTCATATCATGGTAAGTAACAAGGATGCATGTGAATTTATTTACATATGCATCTGGTATCCATTTTGAGCACATATCAGTCTCTATGCTTGCTCTTTTGTATAATGAGTCTGTTTTCATTTGTTTCATGAACTGAAAAAATTACATTTATATTACTGTGAACTTGGCTCGGTGCATTTTCACTTTGGTTTTATTTTGTTTGGGAGTTGCCCAAAACCAAGACCAATATCTGTCTGTCTGTCTGTCTATCTGTCTGTCTATCTGTCTCTGTTTGTCTGTCTGTCTGTCTATATATGGTGCAGCTAAAAGTAATATGCAGTAGCTTATAGAAAATATACATTTTTTACTCCCCATCTGAGTGTGTTTGCGTGTCTATGTGTGTGTATGGGAATTAGATGGCAGTCTGATGATGCCTTGTAAAAACAAAAAGGCTAACAGCAACTATATATGACAGACACTATACCAAAGTACATAAAGACAACCCCCCAGATGTATGTTTTGTTGAGACTTGTGAAAAAAGCCAAATGTGTGGGAGCCTGTTATATAACAAATGTGAATCTGTTTTCGTACATAGAACTGCATTGAATGCTGCCCTTCAATATGCACAATATGTACATTTCCAAAGCCATAAAACTATAGTGAGGATGATATCTCCACAGCTGGATCATCACAACAATTAGTCCTCCACTGCTTTAGTTTACTGTAAATCACTTCAGTACTTTTTACATTGGTCTCTAGGCATAGCATCTGCCACCCCTAAATGACGGCCATGAGTATGTGCACACTTTTGGGTTGGGATACAGGTTGAGTCCTGAATCAAAACATCACGGCACTTGGTGCACAGTATGTATATATGGAGCTTTTCATCTGGTTAGAAATCTCAAAAGAAAAAAATACAGGCACAACTCTACAATATTCACACAAACTATGGCCATAAACTAGGGGAAGTTAGGACATAATATACAGACGTCCAGGTAGTGCCAGGCAAGCCAGGGCAATACGTATTCACACAGATAATAGTTCTGGTTGAGGGACACATATGCTAAATAATGCCTAAATTTAAACATAATCCTTCTGACACAAGGTTAAAAACTCTCAGTTCTCTCTCTTCAAGAAATAGTTAATACTGCCCTTGCAGCCCTGAAACACCCCAGTCTCCTCTGTCTTCCTCCTCTACTCTAATGTGCTCTGCTCTTAAAAAAAAAAAAAAAAAAACAGAAAAAGAAAAAGAAAAACCCTTCCCGCCACTCTCTTTTCGCTTATTTCTTTTTTAGCACCTCTCTCTCTCTTACATGGTAATTCTGTGTTCTGAGCAATATTTGGTTACATCTGTTGTCAGAGCACTTTGGCTCATTCGTTCACACATTTTACTAATGGCTAGTTGTGATGGTGATAAGTTGCTCCGCTGCTGCACTCAGGATCAGAGTGTCAGCTTAAGGCTAAAATGCAAATAAATGAATGCTAATGGTATTTTAAACAAACATAAGTTATATGTTTCTGTTGGCTTTCCAGTGAGTCTAAAATTTGGCTTGTCACTATTGATTAAGTCTTTGGTTTGGAATGTCACCATTTCTAAAAGTTAAAAGTTGCTGACTTGTGAAAGACTTATGTAGGCCAACAAACTAAAGTTAATATCCAGTTCAGGTATCCAGTGCAAGCAGATTATTAGGGATGCACCAATTGTGAAATTATTGGCCAACACTGATGTGTATTTTTTTTTTTAACTCAACTGTTTTTAAGTTAGTCTTTTCAGCCTTAATTATGTGATCTTTGAATGAGCACAAATTCAGTCATACAAATTTGCGAAACAATCTTTAATATAAATGTCTTTCACATGACAAAGATTATTTACATGAAAAATAACAATAACATTTCACAAATGTAGCTTATTTAATTCTAGTTACTCGCCAACAACAAAATTTTTCAAGACTTGTTTGAACACGTCATGATAATGTAGTAATTTATCTTTGCTCAATACTCATTTTTGCTGAATAGAGCTTGAACACATCATAATGTAGCCTGTATTGATAACCGGGAGCTCACAGCAGCTCAGTGAAACCCGGGTCTTGGGAAATTGTGACCCTGTTCCAACTTGGACTCGGATATTGATCTTCATCCGCCTTGAATCCTGACTTGTAGACTTTGATCCAAAGAGGCAATTCCCTGATGTTGGCAGTCAGTTTGTGTGTCGCTTTCATCTGCCACAGTGCCTCCTCTCAAACCCACATTTTTCATTTGTGGGGCATCATTAGTCTTGAGACCTGGACAGACATGCACGGATAAATATCAGCCACTGTCAAAGGCAAATGCCAATTTAATTGGCCGATATGCTGATGGAAGTCAACAAGACCAACATCAGAAATACCGGTATTCCACCGATAAATCGGTGCATCCCTACAAGTTATGTATGACATGTAGGAAATCAAATATAACTAATACACCTACCTTAAAATATAACAGCTGTAAAAGTTGGTTGAAATTAATGACAGTGGCTCTGACACACTCCCTCAAATATAACTTTCACAACACCCTTTCACAATACCACGCTACCTACCTGTCACCCTACGTGTTTGTAATGCTATTTATAGCATCATGTACTGTTAATTTCCATCATGATCACTCAGTTATATAATGCACCAAGGCTGTAATTCATAAACTGCAACAGAACACGATTTAACCAAGGTATTCAAACACCTAGTGTCACTTTCACACATTTTCATTATCACCATTACATGTTGTGTAATAGCCATAGATAGCCATCGAAGTTTTAGCTGCTTGAATGCTGACACTTTTTAGCATCTTTCTTGGAAACCTAACAACAGAGCAATGTTTCTAAAGAGTTGAATGTACATTATTGTCCCTGAAATACTCCATAATGCTTGTTTTGATTCTTTCCACCTCACTAATTGGACTCTCAGTGAGACAGTGACGGTAGAATCAGGTTCAGACGAGGGTCTTTTTGGGGAAGCTGTCAGGATCTTTGATATGATGGCTCAAAGTCAGCTAACCATACAGCTGAAGTGTGTTTTTAATGAGATCTCCTTGAAGACTATTACCAGGAAATAAATAAATAAATAAATATATTAGAGATCTGTTGATTTTCCTTGCTATGTTTGAAACGCCAAAGTTACTGTTCCTTTGTTAACACTGTCAGTATGTGACTAAAAAAGTGAGGTAGAACAAAAAGATGTAGTAAATTAGTATCATATTGAGAAAGTATGTCAGCTGACTATGATTCAGAGCATGGCTGCATTACGTGCCAAGAAAGTTTGGGCACATCTAAAGCACATTGTGCAGACATTGAAATGACACGGGCATCAAAGCGGTATCATTACGGGCCATGGACGGTATCCCATCAAGAGCACTTCACACCTAAAGTGGGCAAGCATCTTTAAGTGTGTTTTATTTTCCGAGGTCACTGTGACCTCATCTAGTGTAGTGACAGACTGTATTGGCTTTGAAGACCAAACACGCTGTAGGACACATCATGGTTATGTGCGTAAATAACAGGAGGAAAATAGACATTTAAAGGAAATAAATAAATAATGTTCTAACAAACACAGCACTTTCATCCATTCTTGTGCAACAGCATTGCATATAAAAGGTTTAGCATCCTTACTGTTATAAAACAGCAAGAAATCTTCAAATGGATTGGGAAGCTCAAAAACTATAGTTCTCTCTGCCATTTTAATGGTGAATTTACTTGCAACTTTACTGAGAACTACAGAAAAGAACATTAAAGTGAACACTGCTTTGCTTCACAGACTGCTGCTCTCGTGGGTTTACCGAGACATACGGTTAATGCTTTTTTGTCTGCTGGAATCTTTTGTGTGGGCCTCCATCATTATAGCTGACATGTGATGTGATGTAAAACAAGCAAATCATTTGCACCACTTTCTGTTTAGTGTGCAGAGAAAGCAAGATTAAAACCATATCCATATTCTATGGATAGCAGGAGACCCAGTTTCGTAATTGCTGAGTTTGCTGTGGGTAGTCAACATGTCTTTGTGGACATATGCAACTGTTTATTGTGTATCAGAATATATTTCATCATATATCACAACTGAGACTCTTTCTGTGAAATCCTATATCAGTAGTTTGAGGTGGGGAATCAACCCACTGTGTCTCCAGCTGTTAATATTTCAGCAAGAATGGCAAATGGGATGCCAGTGGGAAAAGGATACTACCACTTAGATTTACTCAACACTTTTAGAACAATTCATTGCATATTTTGTTATACGGCACGAGTGCATTATCGTTTGCCTCAGAGTAAACCATGGCGTCACACTTGACCTTAGTACTAACTCCTCACTTGCAAAACAAATTGGAATCTATGAGACAGTATCATCAGAAACCATGGAAAATATGATCGCTGGATCCAGTTATTCTTATAATGCTCAGGATAAAATGTCAATGGGCATTAGCTAATTTCATCAGTGATGCTTTTTATTAAATTCTTTTAAAAGCCATTCCAGTTTCCTTGCCAAATATGTCATATTAATTTAAGGCTGGAGTCCTTGAAAGAAGGATAACCCAATTTATACATTCATATGGTTAAGACTATGGTACATTTTGAGAGAATTAAAAGCAGACCCAGCAAAAATATGCCTGTAATACAGTGTTACTCTACTGCAGGGTAATGCCTTTAAAGTCACAATTATCCAAAGGCATACCCCTTTGATTTTAAAGAAAATACTTACCATATGTTGCATTGGTATTTGAAAGAGAACAGTACAATGAAACACATTCATTCTCCTCCTTGGGTGATGAAACAATGTGCTCTGTTCATATGAAAATAACACTGCTACTGTTAATGTATGTGGTATGCAAAATAGGATGCAAACTCTTGTGCATGCCTGTAGTTCTGCATATCGTATGACTTAACAATTACTCACTGTTGTTCTGCAGTCTGTTGATGGCACTGAGATAATATCAGTTCCCTAGATGTTAAGCCAAAAGGAACACAGTCTCCCAAATGGTTTGACACAGCTCACAAACACAGAGCACAAAAGCCTTCACATCAGTCAAATGCAGTGTAACCTTGTTGAACAGCTGATGCTCTTTTTGTGTTGTCTGGCATGCAAGCCGTTTTTACCAATTATCCTACACAAGTTATTATGTTTTGTTTACATTGCTGTGCTTTATATTTAAAAGACGAGAAATTCTTAAAAAAAAAACCCACAAAAAACAAAAAAGCACTTTCTCTCATATGCCCACTCACTTCCTCAGTGCCTCTTCGTTTGCATGGTCTCCATGGTAACAAGTGTTCTGCTTTGCTAGTCCTGATTCTAGTGCCTGGAAGTTATGTGCTGTAGCACTAAAGAAAGTTTCAAAGAGATCTATGAAGTTCTGTAATTCAAAGCAGTGGTTTGTTTGATTAGCTCGTTATATTGTTTTATTGTCTTCCAACACACAGTGGCACTTGACATGTAAACCGTTTGTGACAAAGGGTGAAATAATGACACCTCCTGACCTCTTCCAAAATCTACAAAATATTTTTAAAGATCACATGTGAAAGGTAATCCATCTGGTGTTTTAATGAAGTCGAACTTAAGAAGGGCCTGGCCAAAATGAATTTGCAAATAATAATTAGTGTTAGCTTTAACTTCTTCAGAGTATCTGATACAGTGGGTGCCACTCGTTTTGCAGTTAGATGGGGTTGAATTTATTAGGTCTGTCTTTTAGCGGGCTAACCAGTATTAAAGCTGATTTAACAACAACAGAATGCTCAAATTATTTTCCTTAGCTGCAGCGAATAAAATTAATGACTATTTTTTATTTAGATGTAACAGATAATGCTCGGCGGTCTTAAAGGACAGGTTTGGATGCACACAAATTGGATATTGAGTTTTGAACTGGGTTTTGATGAGGTGGCTTAGCTTGCATGGAGATCAGAGCTGCTTATAGTCTGGATGCCATCAGAACTCTCGAAACACATTCACTGAAAAATGTCATCATGAACAGCTCGGAAAAGAGATTATTTCAGCATATCCTTGGTTTGCAGAAATGTAAAATGTCAACATTTTTTTCTGGCGACTGGGCTGCTCTGGAATTCCTCTTTTCAAATATCCCGCTCGCAGCACAGAAAATTAAAAAAAAGAAATCTAGCACTTAGAAAATGCAACTTGACAGGAACTTTGGCCTGCTGGTTGCATTGAAATGTGCCCATTCATGTTCGGTAAACTTGCACAGACAATGACACAAAGATTGGCTACATGCATGGTGAACTGTGGCATGATCAATGTCTGGGCTCAATAAAAAATACAGGAGAGCCAAAAGGAAATACAGAATACAAAAGGATTTTTTTTGCCAAGCTCTCATTAAAATGTTTGAAAATCAACATTGCCAAGATGAAATATCTCAAAATATTGTTAGAACTTGTCTGGTGGGGCAATGTTCATGAGCTCCCTACAGACTACAGATCAGGTACATGGGGTTGAATGCATCAGGACAATTGAGATCAGCTAAAAAGCACTGAAACTATCTGCAGTATAGACAGAAGTATTACCACCGAAGATGGTGTTTATTTATCTAGTCTTCACCTTGAGTGTTTATACATTAAAAAGCATGCATGAAACCAAGATGAAAGGCATGGCCGCTTGTATGCCTTTCATGATAGCCCAGTTTGAAACACCAGCCTTGTTGCTGTCATGTCACTACAGGTCAGTGTGTAGGGGGAACAGGGGCTTAAAGAGCATGAACAGATCACTGACCAAACACATGTGATCTGTGATGTAGCCTGAGGTCAAATAAGCCTTGGTTAGGCCATAGTATAATAATGCAGCAGGCCTGCTCAAAGGAGATCTGTGCTGTACCCTTGAATAGAAAAGGCCATGTCTCATTGGCCACGCATGAAGGTGATGGGTCAAAGGGAAAAACAGACTGAATTTTAAATGCTGTCTTAGACAAACAGCAAAAGTGATATAAAGAATCTAATAAATCCTAAGTGTATCTAGGCCAGTGTTTGATTTGTACAGTGTGGATTTGTTTTTTCTTTTTTCTTTCTTTCATTTTCTTCTTCCCTCTTCTTCTTTTTTTTAAAAACTTTTTAATCTTCTCAAGGTGATGCAAGGAGAATTAAGAGAAGATGATAAGATGAAACTTTAATGATCCCCGAGAGCAAATTAGGTGAAAGTACACCACTTGGAGTTTTTCATCCCTATTAAAACAATTTCATGAACATACTTTTTGCTTTGGCCTGTAAAGCACTTGTTGTTCATCAGTGAGCCACCATATTATCCTCTTTTGACCTGGCCTTTTCAAACACAGGAAACCATTAGTGTCTGGGTATGTGTGGGGATATATGTTTTCATCCTCCAAATTCAGGCTACATTCTAATTAATGCAAAGTGATATTGGCAGACAATTGCCATTTAGTTGCACAGAGCACCAACAGGGAAGAGGGTGCATCTTCACTTAAAATATTCAGTTGATGACTTTATTGCCACAAGGCAGAGACAATTGCTTGACAGCCAGATTGTGACTTTTAATTTAAAAGAGCTGCCAGTAAACAGAGAAGGCTGTCTGATACACCAGTGAAATTATGGACCTTACTGATGCTGGAGGGAATGGAGACAGCAAGGAAAAGAATCAGGGGAAAAAAGGAAAAACTTTACTCCTCAATTTCTTGGGCTGAGGAATGAAACAAGAAGGGCAATAAGGATAGTGGTTTCAACAGAAAGTCTCCATGGAGTCTTCAGATCCCTCCTGGCAATGACTGAGTGTAACTGGAAATATGAATGTTTCCTGATTTTTTTTCTTTTTTTTCCCCAACTACTTTTCATTGTCTGAACTTATAGAAAAAAAGAACACCTTCACCATGTATTGGCCCTCTAATGTTATGGTTTTTTTTTGTTTTTTTTTTTTAATTGATGACCAGACAAGAGTTAATATTTTGCTAGATAACATTCTTACAATGTTTTGAATTCTTTAAGAGTTTACAGATTGGGCCAAGGGGTCAGTACCTTGGGGCCACTGACTGCTAGAGGCCTCCTTGGGCCTCAGGCTGCAAGGCCAGGGGCCATTCTGCTGCAGTTGTAAAATTTTTATAGAAAGACAGAAATGAAATGGCCAAATTGGTAGGATGAAAGAGGTAGATTTCCAGTGTAGCTGATTTGGCTGATTGTACCCTACCGACATCCTCTATATGTTCTTCATGGATAATCCATCCTATTTAAATTGCTTTTTGAGTCATACCGTTAGGCAGTGTGCGCACAGTTCATTCTCTGATGCACATTAAAGGGTTCAGTTCAGAGTCATGGAACATAATTTACACACCCACTATGGTCTGTCTTCATTTCTCATTCAACTCAATACCTGATTTCACTCCCAAATTAATTGACCTAGCTTTTGATACAAGAACTGGCACCTAATCGAGAGCTAAACTCAAATTTTTAAGGTATTTGAACAGTAAATAGTTTGTGTTCTAGACAGTTTGCATTTGTGTCACAGATCTCCTAGCAGTTATGGCAACCAGTTACACAGTGACTTAATGTAAGACATCCAGACTGGGAAAAGAGATACACTACCAGTCAAAAGTTTGGACACACCTTCTCATTCAGTGTTTTTTTCTTTATTTTTACTACTTTCTACATTGTAGAAATGCATATTGAAGACATCAAATATATGAAGTAAGATATATGGAATTATGTAGCAAAGAAAAAATTGTTAAATAACTCTAAATATGTTTTATATTTTAGATTCCTCAAAGTAGCCACCCTTTGCTTTGTTGACAGCGCTGCAAACCCTTGGCCTTCTCTCATGCCCCTTTTCCACCAAATGGAACCTGGTGCTAGTTCGGTGCTGCTAGAGCCAGTGCTTAACTGGTTCCAACAAAGAACCGGTTTGCTTTTCCATAGGCCAAGAGCCAAGTGGAGCCAAGTCAGACCCACGTCATCACGTCAGCGTAAAACGTGATCATGTGACTGTATATGTGGGTGTAGGTGTGCGAGTGGCTCCTTCCAACTTGTTTTGGACTTCGGATGAAGCCTAGATGGCCAGAAAGCACTGGGTCTCCTCCTCTGTCCACTGCTGCTTGCTTTTAGCATCCATACTGCTTTTTATTTGCTGAGAATACGACCAGCTGATTTTTGTTTTACAAATGGCAGTTCATAGCATTTGCTGTTCCCGTTTGGGTCTGTAACCCCGCCCACCAATGACGTGGTGGGTCGTGTCATTGGTTCTTTCTCTGGCCCCTGTTTAGCCCAGCTCGAAGTTGGTGCTTGCCTGGAACCGGTTTGGAACCGGTTTGGCCGGTGCTTGGGCAGTGGAAAAACAAAGAACCGGTGCTAAGTCAGGCATTGGCTCTGAACCAGCTCTGGAACCTCTTTGGTGGAAAAGGGACTTCATGATGTAGTCACCTGAAATGGTTTTCACTTCACAGGTGTGCCTTGTCAGGGTTCATTTGTGGATTTTCTTGTCTTCTTAATGGGGTTGGGACCATCAGTTGTGTTGTGCAGAAGTCAGGTTGGTACACAGCTGACAGCCCTATTTGACAACTGTTAGAATTCATATTATGGCAAGAACCAATCAGCTAAGTAAAGACAAATGACAGTCCATCATTACTTCATTACTTCATTACTAAGAACTCAAGGTCAGTCAGTCCGGAAAATTGCAAAAACTTTGAATGTGTCCCCAAGTGCAGTCGCAAAAACCATCAAGTGATACGACGAAAGTGGCTCACATGAGGACTGCCCCAGGAAAGGAAGACCAAGAGTCACCTCTGCTGCTGAGGATAAGTTCATCCGAGTCACCATCCTCAGAAATCGCAAGTTAACAGCACTTCAGATTAGAGCCCAGATAAATGCCACACAGAGTTCTAGTGGCAGACACATCTCTACATCAACTTTGCAGAGGAGACTGCGCGAATCTGACCTTTATGGTCAAATAGCTGCTAAGAAACCACTACTAAGGAAAAGCAACAAGCAGAACAGATTTGTTTGAGCCAAAGTGGAAGTGGCAAAGTGGCAAAGTGGAAATCTGTGTTTTGGTCTGATTTTGGTCCAAATTTGACATCTTTGGTTCCACCCGTTGTATCTTTGTGCGACGCAGAAAAGGTGAATGGATGGTCTCTACATGCATGGTTCCCACCATGAAGCATAGAGGAGGAGGTGTGATGGTGTGGGGGTGCTTTGCTGGTGACACTGTTAGGGATTTATTCAAAATTGAGTGCACACTGAACCAGCATGGCTACCACAACATCTTGCAGTGACATCCTGCAGCGACATGCCATCCCATCCGGTTTGTGTTTAGTTGGACCATCATTTATTTTTCAACAGAACAATGAACGCCAAACACACCTCCAGGCTTTGTAAGGGCTATTTGGCCAAGAAGGAGAGTGATGGAGTGCTGCACCAGATGACCTGGCCTCCACAGTCACCTGACCTAAACCCAGTCGAGATGGTTTGGGATGAGATGGACTGCAGAGTGAAGGCAAAAGGGCCAACAAGTGCTCAGCATCTCTAGGAACTCCTTCAAGACTGTTGGAAAACCATTTCAGGTGACTACCTCATGAAGCTCATTGAGAGAATGCCAAGAGTGTGCAAAGCAGTAATCAAAGTAAAGGGTGGCTATTTTGAAGAATCTAAAATATAAAACATGTTTTGAGTTATTTCACACTTTTTTGTTCACTACATGATTCCATATGTGTTCATTTATAGTTTTGATGCCTTCCCTGAGAATCTGCAATGTATACAGTCATGAAAATAAAGAAAAAGCATTAAATGAGAAGGTGTGTCCAAACGTTTGACTGGTAGTGTATAGTTCTCATTATATTCTAGGAATCAATTGTAACATTGGTGGGTCTTGGTAGTCCAAGGTAAATTTCTCTATGAAGACCAAGAAATCTAATCCAGTCATTCTATGTCCATTTTTAAAACCAATGGCTCATGCATTCTATGACCTTCCCTGTCCTTGTTGTTGTGTGTTGTCTTGTTTTTGTCTTGTGTCATTTCTTTGTAAATTCTGTTAGCTCTCTGTTGTGCATTTCCATAATGATTTTTTGTTTTGACATCAGTGACATTGTTTGTTTCATTAACACTCCTTTCACGCCTTTTAACACGCCTTTCTGTGTGTTCTTGATGTAAGTAAAGTACATAACTAAAGTTATCTTCACAGTTTTTTCAGACCACTATAATATGCTACAAAATGCAAAAACACAGCGTTTGGTGTATGATATTTGTTGTGCTGTGGTTTTATGTAATCATTTTGTTTGTTTTTTGGATTTTGTTTTTGTGCTGCCTGACCCTGTCAAAATCAATGTTTCATGTGTTGACATTTATCCTGTGACTGAAACAAAACTTTCTGCACAAAGTAAAATTAAAGTGGCAGGGAAGCAAAAACAACGAAGTACAAAAATCTAACTTGTGGCAAAAATGTCTGTCCCAATAGGCTTGCAATGTGAATGCACGGTCAAATTTCTATTCAACACTTCCTGTGTGGTGGAGAATTCCTGCTAGTGCCCATGCCCAAAACTATTTGGCCCATGGTTTATTTGGCAGAGTAAAGTGTACCTACAGCATCTCAGTTAGTAAGGATGGGTCACTCATCTCTGTTGAAGCCCCACTTTATGTTTAGGACTGATGAGAGCAGTAGAAGACTGTCAGTGACTGAGTGGCTCCTAGGTTTGAATGAGTTTTGTTGTAAGAATATCTGTCAACGAGTTGCTGAAAAAATAGCAAGAGGTTTGGTTAACTTTCCTGTGACTAGCTTTGCAGGAAAAAAAAGATGTCAGCATTAAAATAAAGCAAGTGCACACAATAAAATCTCAGAGCTTGTCAACACAGACATTCAAATTAAACATCTACATACAAATACAGCCTATTCCCACATAATGTAGAATCCCAACTAAAGGCTGTTCTGCATGATTGTATAAAAACCAACATATGTCATCCTTGGAACTGGTCAGGTTGTCAGGGCAACGACACTTCACTGTCTTTCCAACTTGTTTCTATAGTGGATCTCAGGATCTGGATCTCATGGGTGTGCTATACACATTGTAAAAGGGCATGAGAGACTGTGTCCAGTTGCACGAGGGCATATACACCTCATTAGTGGTTATTTTATTCATTAACTATAGCTGCGCGGCAATAGCACAGGGCTGCGAAAATTGAGAGGTTGTGGAGGAAGACAAGAAGACAATTTTCATATCGTGTTCATAAGATGTAAACCAAAATGTTGAAAAATACTGGAATAAATTGGTTTGCTTTTCAGATAAATCTTCCTACATCAAGGCTATGCATAGGAATTAGTATTTTCTTGAAGAAATTACTGTGTGAAACTAAGTTTAACTTGATTTAACACAGTAAGTTTAGAGTGTTGAAATGGTTTCTATCTTAAATAGTGGTATGGTTGGATGGAGGTATGGTTGACTAGGGTTTTTATAGCACAATTCAAAGAAAGAAAAAAAGGAGGGACAAAAATGTAAAAAATCAACATCAAATCTAATGCTTTAGCTACACTGAACAAATAGCATGCAAACCATTCGTGGAGCACACGTTGCAACACTACACTCCCATAACAATCTGTGAATCAACTGGCACCAACAGGCAGGAGTGCCCTCTGAATCCCAGTACCGGGGCGCCGGGTTCTGTCTCTTGGTCTCACGGTTTCACACTAACTCTGAACCTCCGTCGGAGCGGGTTGTTACTCAGGTTTAGGCAGCTCAGCAACTGAATCTTGTTCACTTTGTTCACTCTACTGCTCACTTTGTTCACTTTATTGTGTGATTTCACAGGGCTGGATCAAGTCTGACAGTTCCTGAATCCCAGTACCAGGCGTCGGGTGCTGTCACTTGGTCTTTATTGTTCACTTTATTTTAGTTCAATTTATTGTGCAATTACGTTGCAGTTCACTTATTGTGCAATTCCGTTATTTAAACTGTTCTATACTC
>OMLB01063219.1:24443-44339 GCA_900302555.1 Myripristis jacobus | reverse complement strand
GACACCACCAACAAATGAGTTCCTGCACCGTTTGAGATGGAGTTTTCAGGGGCTGGAGATTTCAGGGAGTTTGTGCTGGTGCAGAACAGCCAAAAACCCCGGAACGTGTGCTGGTGAGGGGGCTGGCCAAGAGAAGAGGGGAGCGATGCATGGAGGGGCAGAGAGAGAACGAGAGGTCTTGTTCTCCGCTGGCATGTCGTTAACCTCCCAGGGCTCAGAGAAAAAGAATCAGGCCTCTGTGTGTGCTTAAAGCCCGGGCTTCGTTTGTCGGGTGCCTGGGGAGAGCTGGACCCCTGCTGGAGGACAAGGTAGCAAAACGGCCGCATGCTGACTAGAGGACTGGGGACAGGCAAGGGATGGACACTGGAGTAAGGGTTAAATAAAAACACATGCTGGGTCACAAACTAGCCCCCCAGGTCAAGTATTATATTGTTAAGTGGCTCACAGGAATTGTCTCAATATTCTGAAGATGCCCATCAGTTGTCTTTCACATGACAGTCACAGTCATTCATTTGGTTTGTATTTTTACCTGTTTTTTGACCAAGAAAATTAAACTAACGATGCCCTACTTATAAACTTACAATGTACTCTATGTTAGTCCTTTATTTAGTACAAACTGTAAGTATTTATCACTAGAATTAATTACATTGCTTTGTCAACATTGTAACACTGTTATTTATTACACGTTTATCAACTGGATGATGTATAAATCTGGCATAACAGGTCTGAATATTTCCACAAAGAGAGATTAGAGCACAGACTGCTGTAATTTCTGCAGCCTAAATTCTAAATCTACAGGATGGTTATTAAAGCTGCATAACAATGGCACTCTAGGTGAAAAGCAAAAACTAGCATGACTGTTTTGTCTTTGTTTTGAGGTTCAAAGTGTGCTGCCAACGTGAGGCAAGTTAATGAGAGGAAGGCTGGAGACGGAGTGGAGAGGGAAAAAAGCAAGGAGAGCAAGGACAAGAGGTTGGTAACTCTTGCTTAGTCTTGTGATCAAACACCAGTGGTGACACTACAAACTTCTATCCCTCTTTTCAGCATTTCTCCTTTCCACCCCCTTCTCTCTACAGTAGTAATGCCCCTCACTATTTTTCTACTTCTTATCCCTTTTAATTAGAAAGCAAATTCTGCAGCCTGGAGAGACCTAATCCTCTACTACCCAACAATGCACAGAGTGGCTTTGAACAGCCGACCTGCAACCCTCAACCCCCAGTGCCTCAAATTCCCCCCACTGCTGGACCTTTAAGGGGGGGAAGGGGCCTTTTTCTTCCACAGAAACAAGAACATTATTACTCAAACACACACGTGCTCTGGTATGTGCAGAGCTAGATCTTTGCATTTGGCAGGTTAACAGTAATTAACGACCAAGTGACATATGTGACACAAACGATACATGCGCATGTATGTTAACTCATTCTATCTCTCCTGCGAGAGATGTAGCCTCGGCTGATTTGCATATATATTAATGCCCCTTATTCTATAGATTAGATCCCATTAGCTGTGGTGATTCTGGTAGAAGGTGCAGTCACTAGGATGATAAAAGTCCTGTTATTATGTTGAAATTATGTTTAAATTGTTGGAGGGCAGGGAAAAAGAAGGGGTTAGGGCACTGATGCAAGGTTAAGGGTGATTAGACACCCTGAGCATATTGACAATAGGCTGAGATTAGATTCTAAAAGCCCAAAAGGAAAAGGCCCCTCTAAAATAGAACTCCATTAGCCCTCTGTGAATTTACACTGCTTGTATCTAAAATTACCAGCTTTCATTTCTTAATAAAAGTATATCTAGATGTAGCACACAGTCTGCTGAAATTAAATTCTGGTTCCATCCCTGAGTCTTTTAAAAATAGACTGACCCCGTCCTGCCTCATTACATCCACCCTGGCAGTGAACATAGGAGCAAAGTGATCATTTACTGAGCTGTTTGTTGGGACAATTATGGAGTTGTCAGTGTCTCCCCTTGTGCCATCCGTGGAAGAGAGGTCATCTGATAGCAGCGAAAATGAGACAGAAGGAGAAAATCAGGCATAGAGACACTGACAATGGCAACAGTTTAATCTACTGATTTCTGCTCTTGATTTCTAAGACAGCACTGGATAGTTAGAAGTTTGATTCAGAGTTTGTGTATTGCGCTGCCTCCAGTGGCCACAGCAAAGTCTCACCCAAACCTGACATTGCTTATGCACTCTCACTATTACTATACAGGCCGCTGCAGCCATATATAACTGCCCTGGCTAAATTTTCAGTCAAAGCGATAATATATTTTTATTGCACTTGAAGTGTATTAGCTAAAAGAAGCAGACAGCAAGGTTCTGTCAGCAGGAGATAGGCCTCGGTGGTATTATAGCTGCAGAGGATGAAGTGAATTGCCTTACTTGTGTGCATACGATCAAACCATGAAGGAGAGAGAGGCATTAAGGTTAGAAAATAAAGCTGGCCAGACACTGCTGAGTTGCCTGATATGCATTGTCTTCAGTAAAAATGAGCTGGTTTTATGTCACTAAAGACTTATGGACGTGCCTTGCAATAGCCGACAGTGGGTTTACATGTAAATGTAACTCAGCTGAGCATTAGCATTAGTCGCCGGCCTATACGTATTCAAGTTAAAATTAATTTCTAATGTCTGGGTAAATTCAACAAAGCCACAAATGGTTTGAGTCAAGACACCACAATCATCTGTTATATTCATGCTAATTTGAGGACAGTGCTGGAGAAGTCATGCTCCTCTCCAGAGACAGTATTGTCTGCATTATGCTCTGCAAGATTTGGTTTTATGGGAATGTAAATTTATGCCTCAGTGATGATTTATTCTTCTTTTGTCAATCAATAAATTGGGTCTGTGTGGCGAACTTGGTTACTCACAGCCTGGATTTTGCATAGCTGTCGATGTCTATGTTACTCCTATCTCTGTCTGTCTTTCAAAAACCGTCACTGCTCTGTAACAGTGTTGTCTTAAAGGAATTCAAACACAGTCATGTTGACATAATGAATGATCTTTCAAAGGAAGCACCGATTACATGAAATAACTTCATTTAGCTTCCATATTAATCATTGCTCAACTAATTAACATTGATTGAGGTGCCCTGAGCAGGGATAGGGGTGTGTGGGGGGGATTGGGAGCTGAGGGCATTCTCCCACTTCCATTTACTTAAGGCTGAGAGGATCTTTTTGTATCCTGTCTCAATTAGTTACTCACGCTGCCACTCTGTCTGTCACATCCTCGCGTGTCACATTGAAACAATTTTGGAGTGGGCTGCCTGGATGAACGAACAACACCTCTGAGCTCGAGCATTCGGCAGGAGAGCGTGGGTCACACTCTTGCCTAAGGCCACCATATTCCTTTCCTACTCAAGGGTTCAATTTTCAGAAAGCTACTTAGGTATTATTCTAATCCCTGCCCAGCATTTTTTTCCCAAGGCCAAAAACTCAAGTTACCATTCTGGACACTTGATCAGGCATAGTGTTATAGTTTGAAGTTGTCCTCTGTGGTTTAGTTTGCTGCCACACTGTGTGTGGCATAAGAAGCCAACAATAGCAGATTAGAGGAGTTCAATACATGGGGTGCTATAACTGTTCTGTCTGTTAAAACGCTTTCTTTTATTGGCTCTACAACTGCCAAAGCAGGAGATTTTTTTGAGGACTACAGGGTTATAGAACTGACAATTGTTATGAGACCATTTATAAGACAAAACATTTTCAGTTTGTGCTGCCATCTTTATCTAATGGGTTTGGTGCCAACTTATTAATAAAACATCGTCTCTTAATTTGCTATAACAACATATTAGCATGACAAAATCAATGGCTTTGATTTGGTATTCATGTATTTCTCTGAGCATATTTGCTGCTCTCTTGGGCCCGTGTATACACCGAGGTGGTATTTCCTGGAGGCTGCTGCAGATGGGGGGGGTGCAGGGGAGGTCATGGTGAGGACTGTTGGGAGTTGCGGGGACGATCGCCTCTGTGGGATGGTTTCTCTTGTACAGTTTTGTTGTCTAAATGTTTTACAAACTTAATTGGCATTCCCGTGGGAAGGCTGCCAGCTGTCTGCCTGATGGCGAGGGTTTCTAATTTGCTGCATGGCGAAGGCTAGCTGCCGGGGTAGCTAGCGGAGCGGAGCAGGGCGCGCTACACGCCGCACACTGCACATGGCCTGATCAAGCTCAGGGTTTGTTTGTTTTTTCCCTCGCTTGTTCAGGAGCAGACATTGCTTCACCAGAACAGAGTGGAACAGATGCTATCTAACAAGCAGAGTACAGAGAGAGCTGGGCTGTGACGTTGGGGCGAGGTTTTGGAGAGAGTTGGCTGACCATTGATGTAGCTGGTATCAGCCTAGGCAAAGATAAATGTGACCATGGCCTGATATGTTATCCATGCTAACTTGTAGCTGCTCCTTAATCCACCAGGACTTTTTTCCTTCCAGACATTGTCGAGGGAGGATTTAAAAGTTGCATTTCATCAATGCTGCACACATGTCTCTGAGCTACTTGGTTGCTCTCCAGTGTTAATGTGTCCAACCAGCTTTTCACCTTCACTCAGCCACCTCCTCTTCCTCTTAGGTGAAGCTTTTACCGGGTAAGTTCTTTCTCCACCTCCATCCAACCCTTAAATCTGACAATCTGAGGGATTTCAAAGGTCAAGGTACCAATTTAAAAAGTCTAACTAAGCTTGATTTCTGCTTTCAGGACTAATTCAAATAATATAGTGGACTAAAGAGCTTGGGAGTATTAGAGGGTTTAGGTACGGGATGATAGTGGATAAGAAACAGCTGACACAATACAGTCCACTTTAAGAAAAAAAAACTTATTTACAAAAATGTATTTACAAAGCAATGCATTTTACTTGTATATACTGCAGGCATAGCTTTGAATTCTATAATTGTTTTGAACGTCTGGTAAAATTAAATTCTAGTATAATCGCATACATTATCTGGTCAGAAACCCCATTTTATACATACTTCACCACACACACTGGTGAAGCATTACATACAGCATCTATTGAGATTATTATGCTTATAATTTTTGTCTTCCTGTTGCATAATATTGAAATGTTGGTGCAATAATTTTAGACAACACTCTACTGGAATGCCCAGAAAGCAATTGTGAATGAATGTGAGTGTGATTAAGTGGTGGAGTGGATGTAATTGTAGTGTGACTTCTTCAGATCCCCCTTTCCGGCCATTTACCCACACACACTCACACACACACACACACACACACATGGATCTGTCCATAACTAGCTCTCATCCTGGATTCCTGCACCTCCCCAGCAAAGTCTCATGCCTCCACCACAGGCAGCAGAGGTGAGCCCTGCTGTAGTGACCTGTTTGAAAGGGTGTGTTGGGGTGTGCTGAGGCCAACCCCTGCCAGCGAGCGCAGTCTGTAGGACATGTTGACTCTGCGCACATTATCACCAATGCATGGAGCTGCATAGTCACACAGGATAATCGGCATGCGGTGGCAGCACAGCAGCGGGAAATGTAAAAGTTGCTGGCTTTCAAGGGTAAACAGGACTCCTCTCCCTGGCAAGGTGGCGACAGCTGAGCAATTTCTAAACATAAGCTGGCGAGCAAGGTCCATATTCATGACTGGATCTCCATGCACCATACTCTAAGATCGGGGTCAGTACACTGGCCAAAACCAAACATCTTGATGATTATGGATAAAGTTGTTAGATGATATTTGGTACCCTTACTACAAAACCCATGGCGCTGTAGGAATACACCATGTGTGGAATAGCTTGTGTACAGCAGGATCGTCTTTGGATGCTGTACATATGCTGTTGTCATGCTCAGAGATGGTCCGGTGGTTACATCCACTGCCTCTGAAGCACCATGCACACAGTGTGCCAGACCTGGCCATTTGACAGATCCAATAGATATTCCTTGAGTGCTCTATCAGGAGATGGCTGACATCTGTAACCTCTCTACTATAGATGGGTTACTCTGCGGAGATTGGCTTGGCTCAAGGCCACTCACTTTTTTTCTTCAACTTCTTTTTTTTTTTAACCAAGAGCCTGGATGTAGAGGATGTAGAGGATCAAGGGATCTAAAGCTTAGTAAGAGCGCTGCATTCATGATGCATGTGGCCGGGACTGGAGTGAACATATGCCGGGGTCTTTATTGGCATTCTGGAGGAGATTGGGGGGACAATCAATTAGCCATGAAGCTGTGTGTCCCTAGGGGCTCTTGGGATATCCAAACGACTTAGTGGCCATACACCCACCAAAATGCTAATTGTCTGGGCTTGACTTCATGGGCAAAAGCCATTGGGTGGGTGCACAGTTATTACCCATATACTCATGTGGTCGACACATTATTTTAGGATGACTCATTATGCATCAGCCACTTGATAATTCAAGGAGGAAGAGGTGGCTAAAGTGAACATGCAGAAGGTGTACAGTGTGTGAACCTGGGTGGTACAGGGAGCCTAGTGTTAGTGTAGCCGCTCTTCACTTTAATTGACCCTGTAATGGTCTAATTGATAAGTGTTGTGAGCAGGACAGGGAGGGGGCAAAGGGTTGCACTGCACCCCTAGCTGGTGCAGACTTGAGAGGAGCATGCGGGGGCACTGCTGATTATTCAACATGTTTCTCTAATCCCAGCCCTTGTGGTAGGAACCTGTGAAAGAGCCTGGTCTTTGTGCCGGGGGGCTAATCGTGTTTTGGAAACGCCGATCGGGGCTAATCTTCTGGCCTGCCTCTAATGTGGAGCCGCTGATATCCTCTGCTGCGATAAATTAAGCTACTTATTAATCTAATTATGGTACAGTCATCCCCACAAACTTTCATGTGACTTGGAAAGCCCCCTTTGCCATCAACTCCCACACCCCTCCATCCCCCTCTCCAAACCCAGCTCTTGAGACTGACTCCCCTCTCTCTCTCTCTCTCAGACTGCATGGCCCAGGCTGGCCCAATTAGGAGCCCTCAGGATCCTGCCTCTAACGAGCCCCCAAGCTCCAGGCAGCCAGGCCAGGGTCAGTCTCACTGTATCTCAGCCTCTCTCCACTGCCAAAACTCCACCTGCTTCATTTTCTTGTTCTCCTTTCATTTTGGTTCCCCTCACTTTGAGAGATGACCGTCTCCATGGTTTTGCTTTGTAGCCTCATTTCGCCTAATTACTCAGGAAATATTTTTGTTGTTATATGACCACCTCCATGACGCCAAAAGATTTAGTGAGCTGTGCTGCGGATAAATCTTTTGCTTTTGCCCGTCTCTCTTTCTTTTCACTCCATCCATTCTTGATCTCTGCCATAACAGAGTCAGTTTGGCTTGTCCTAAAGTGCACTTCTCCGTGGCCCCCCTGATTTCCAGGCCTACTTGAAGCTGTGTGATGCTTTAGCTCTCTGCTGCCCATAGTGCCGCTCCCTGCTTTGGGCTGATGCTGCTCCTGTTGAGGAGGCTAGCCTGGCACAGGGTGTCATGACTCTGTTAGGTGGGAAGCTGGAGGAGCTGGGAAGCTCGCTGTGGGGAAGTGAGAGCGGGATGACAGGACCCTTCCCTCAGTGGACAGTGACCCTGAAGGGAGATGAAAGAAGTTCACGTCTGCACTTTAGCAGCTCAAACTGGGCTGCAATCATCCGTGAAGGCTCCCTTGCCTGTCCATCCCCTCCACCACCTCTCCGCCGTCTCCCCCCCTCTCCTTCTTCCTTTGATTTTAGGTGAGGTGGAGGAGAGTCTCAGGGTACCCTGGCCTTTTTTCTCAGGCCTCTCCTCGTGTCTTCCGCATGATCCTCTCATTTCCGCTCCTTTCTTGTCCCCGAGGCCACTGAAAAATGTCACCAAATGCCTTTTTAATATTTCTCTTGCAACAGCAGAGTTGACTTTGGTGTCACAAACAGCTGTGCGAACCTTATCACAGTACTAATAAGCAGGAGTGTCTAATGCTTATTCATTGCATTTCAATTTCCTGTCTACCTTGTTTTGCCTTTATGTCAGAATGCAAACACTATGTTCTTTGATCTAGTGCTCTCTAATGAATGGCAACTCCTGCCATGCTGATATAACATGTCCCTACATAGCACACCTTCCACAGGTATCATCTATGCAGCATTAACCTTCCAGTGCTCCCTTACACAATTGATGATGTGGATGCGTTCTCCCCTCAAAGCCAAGTGGAGGGGCGAGACGACAGGGAGACACTGGCTGTCATTTGTTCTTAGAAACAAAGGTTCTGTGCTGCTATCAAACTCCCATTAGATACGGAGAATTGAGTGTGCGGTCTGCACCACATACCAAACGTCGAGGTGATAACACAGCACAGAGGCAGGCCAGGACGCTAATTGCATGCCGAATATTTATAGTCCAGACAATTAGCTGTTGCCTTTTATATGCAAAATAACAACAGCAGCAGTGGCAACAGAGAGAAGGATGGGTGTGTGTGTGTGTGTGTGTGTGTGTGGGGGGGGGGGGGGGTGGTGTAAGTAATTAAGATGCTCAAAACAGGACAGGGACATGCAGTCTGTTGTGCTCTGATTTGTTGCTAACAAACACAATAATTAGCCTGTTATTGTGGGATAATGAAGTTGCCAGTGTCCTTTTCCCTCTGCCAAGAGCCATCCTGAACAAGGACGTTCCCACCACTGCTGTTGTTCACTGTGGATGTGGCCCTGAGGATGTGGGTGTTCAGAAGTTCAAAAGTCACAAACTGAAGCATGGATCTTGTAGCAACGTTTTATCTGGGTGATTTGAGGTGGTACCGAAAAAGCCTAGGATACACTATGCATGCTCATGTGACTGTGAGAGGATGTATTCTGACGTATTCAGTGAGCACCCAACAAATTTACTACCTGTTGTCCTTCATTCATTAGGCGGTCTTGTGACAAAGCGATATGTATTTGCATTAAGAGCATGACAGCACTGAGACATGCATAGCTGCTCCCTGATGACAAGTAAACAGTCAGTCTGTGTGTGTGTGTCCATTCATGTATGTGTGTGTCTGTGTGTATTTTCTTTGCACATATGGCTGCATATGTCCCTGACCACAGGTTCATTGAATCAACAATGCTGTCTGGCAGGATTAGGTGCAGCTAGAGCTGATTTGATATTTGTGGCTGATAGTGCTTGTAAGTGTGCCTTTGTTCCCTTCCATTGTAGCCGAGATTAAGGCGAGCCTCCTCTTCATCTTCCTGCTTCAGTGTAGTAATAACCTAGATAAAGCTACTCTCTGATTGAATCATTTCTGCCTGCATTCAGGACCTGTTCTCGCTCACTCCGTGTCAGCTGTCACAAGTGTATGCGACGCCACATTCACCACATTTGCACTCTTTCTTTCCCTCCCCAACTCTCTCATTATGTCATTCATCTCAGCTTTTTTTTAGTCTCTCACTTATTTTGCCTATAATACCTGTCAATCAGGACGTTAGACGCTAATTAGAATGTTTGTTTGTGTTGTTTTCCACTAATGATGACTTGAATATGCTGGAATATATTATGATTTGCTTGTAAATGTCTCCGCTGCATCTGACATAGAGCAGGGGAACTTTTGCTAGAAGTTTTAATGTAGTCCGGTAATTCTATTAAGTCTCTGATAGGTTTGTTTGGGTGCGATTTGGATCCATTGATGCTGTAAGAGACACCAACTAATTTGAGCAGCTACTGAGAAAGTTTGCTGAGAAAACCTTAATGGAGGATTATTGGAAAATGTTGGGAGTTAGGAATAAGCCTGTATGTGTTAGTGTAGGGCACTTTTTTGGTGTTTAGTGAGTGCAGAGGGGAGTGGGTCTGGGATGCTGAAACTGATGATACTACAGGAGACATAATTATATATCTGTAGGTGCCAACTTGATAACCTCAGCAACAAACCTATGCCCATATTCTCATAGATTAGGTAGCTTGTGAATGTTGCTGCCTCTAATGTAAATGCAATGTATGGCGGTGAATTTCTCTGAGTTGCAGTGAATCAGCATCTATCATGGATGCTGGGATGGCTGTACTGTAAAACGGTACTTAAATCTCACTTGTCCCAAAGCAACTACAGGTGCTACAGATTATGCCATGGATTAGCTGGGTCCAGATGCGATCACATTTAGGCACCCAGCATGTTTGTGCAGCTATGACCTGCTGGCAACATCTCTCTCCGCTACACACGCAACTTTTTAACACAGTTACATTCATGGTCACAAACACACCCTTCCTGTTTGCTCCCCCGCTGAGGGTTGTCACATGACAAAAGACGTCCAAAGTCATTTATTTTATTGTGTATCTTTCCTCCCTCTCTCACACACTAATCTCTACAGGTATTTCTCCTCGGCTGCTGTTATTAGAATGCAGCAAATGCTCTCTATTGATGCATGTCAGAGCCTCATTCTTTCATCTCCAACATTTAATTTACCGTCCTGTTGTGCCGCTAATCCTGTGTCGTGCCATTTCCTCCGCTCCTCAGATTGCTCTCTCAAAGCCCCCTCTCCGCCAGATAAAGAGGAAGGTAATCGCCATTGTCTGGCTACAGATACACCAGTGCCGGCCCCCCTCCTTTCCACCGCCCCAAATTAAAGGGCCGTCCTGCCCTCGCGCCCCCTTAATCACTGGCCTCGTCTCTCTGTGCGAGTGGACCCCAGGGCTGCTGCACTTTCATCCACAAATAGGCTTTCAGTGAGAACCACCCAGGGCTGGCCTCCTCACAGGAGATCCCCATACACTCCTGCGCTCTGCTCCGTCTTTCCTGCAGCATTCTTACTTCTAGCCTCATACACTCGCTCTTCTTCAGGCCCCCCAGTGATTGGACATGAAGAGTATGCTCCTTTCACTTCTAATGCGTCCTGATGAATTGAGTCTTTCTCTCTCCTCAGGAGGTCTGACCCACAAGTCTGTTAAGGAACTTCAAAGCAGGAGTGCAGAGAGTCGTTTCAGCTGTTTCAGCTGCAAGTGAATCCAATAACAACTGCATTTCATTTATTCTGGTCCGTCTGCTGTGATGCCAGGTTTCTCTGGGACCAAACCTCAACCATTTGCTGTACATTTACATTTGATGTGCATAAAATGAGGTCCATAACACACTAGGGCCTGGAAATATATTGATATTATGTTGATATTGTGATATGATATGAGATATTGTCTTAGGGTTGGGATTTGGGTTATTATAATATCGTGATGTGGCACGAGGGTTTTCTTTCCTGGTTTTAAAGTCTGTATTACAGTAAAATGCTGTGATTTTCTGATTTTATTACACTGTTATTACACTTATTACATTGTTGATGCTACTTACTTTATTTCTTGCTTCTATCTGCTTGGTCGTCATATCCACATTAATAATGATTGTTTATCAAAAATCTTTTGTGTCTAAATATCATATGAAAGCACAGTCATCCCTACAGTGTCGTCAAAATATTGATTTCAGTCAAAGATATTGTGATATTTATTTTTTTTCCTTATTGTCCACTCATATCATATAGTGACACATTTAAGTTGTACTAGAGTCTACATCATTTGCAGTTTCTTTCCTAGAAAGGTTTATGTTTAAATATTTATTCAGAGTTACTGATGACAAGGCAAAGGCTGTTAAAACAGCAGAGATAATCACTCGTTCTCTAATCGGTACTCTGATTATTGACAAGTTGATTCCATCCGATGCTCACAATGACAGGGGGAAGAGTATCATTAAGTTGGCTTGCAGCAGTGATATTATAATTGACGGGGAACAGTGTAGGGTTGCGAGGGTCAGTGCCCTGCCCTCAAACACACAGAACTGCTCAATAGCATTCAGCTAATTTCAGTTAATTGTGGCTGTTAACTTCTCTCCAATGAATTGACATAGCGCCGGAGGGCTCAGCCAAATCATCACCATTATGACATTAGCAAGGGCTTATCCAGCGCTAAGAGCTTGAGCTGATACTAACACTAAGGAGTTTAGGATGCTAAGATGAGACCAAGCAATCGCAATAGCTGCCATAAGACAGACGGACAACAATGAAAGTTTACAATAAGGATCAAAGATCCTCATAGGGTTAAAGGGACTATCCAATTAAGAAAGCATGCCTTTGAGAACACAAAGTTGGATCATCACAAGTGAGGCGAGTGACACTGCTTGTGCCAATGCAGAGGAGCTACTCTCCCATCCACCAATAGCAAGCTGTTTAGCTTGAGCGACTGCCGCCATGTACAAAGGGACGACTGTTCTTTGCTACATGGTTAGTCTTTCTGCCCTGGGCCCATTAAGACTCCTGTAAGAGGGATTCTCCTTTTTGACTTGGGTGAAGAGGCTGTTTAATACACACAGCAAATTAGTGGGGAAATAGTATAGCGCTTTTCATGACAAGAGGTGGGGGTAGGGTGCACCAGTCGAGGGTTTTGGGTGCAGGGCGTGGGTTGTGGAAATAGATGATTGCTTGTGATGTATCCCAGGTTGTAATCCTTGGACAAGAGATTGTGGGTTCCCTTTTAGCCAGCAGAGGGGCTCTGGCTGGGGAAAGGCGCTGGGCTTAATTAGACTTGTCTGGGGAAGAGATGGGCTTTAGGTGTAGCTAATTAAGATCATAGCTGTGGCTGAAATGGCTTAAACTGCACAGCAATACCAGTCAGGTCCCAGGGGAAGCGGAATAATGCCAGCAAGGCATCATCTCCCTGCAAGCCCATGAATTCACACGTTTGGCGATAAGGGCAGTGGCAGCTATAAAGTGGGCTAAGGGTGCATGGTGATTGCATACCTCTTTTCTTTATGTTTATGGAAGTTAATAGAGCAGAAAGGAGGAGGACTATTCCCAGTGTGCTGTTGGTGTGATTGAATTTCATGATGTGGTACAATGTCGTGACATATTAATATGACTGAAAGCGGTGTGATGAAGAATTGCGATGCGATCACATGATAGTCTACATGTTATTAAAATATTTCTAAATGCCGTGCCTTGATAACATTGTATGAGCCATTACATTTCAGTCTACAGTAGGTCAATGGCCAAATCCCTCATTCCTTGTGCGAGTGCTTGGGCCTGTTAGCGCCAGAGACACTTGACAGTAAGAATGGAACTGAATCAAACTGGAGCCCTCTTGTGTCTTCTGGCGAGCAAAATGGTTGGAGGCCAAACAGCCGTTCCCATAATCCTCACTATTAACAGGGCCCGCTCTGTTCTCTGCCTGATCTGTTTGGTCTGTCAAGTTAAGGGAGCCCCTTTAGTGCTTTGGGGAACCAAATCTATAAACAAACCCTCAGCTGATCTCAGGGCCTTTCCAATGTATCGTCCTCGGGCAGCGATCATCTCGGCTCCTTCAGCTGGAACCATTACTTAATTGGCTGCTACTACAAAACGGTCAGTTTTTGTTTCCGTTTTGCAGTGGGAAGATTATATTTTCAGCACGCTACATTCCAGTTTTGGCAGGGGCTCTGTGACTTCTCCATATGATAAAATTTTAGCCATGTGGCCAGTCTCAGATGGTGAGAGTGAGCCTCATACAAATATGAAGATGGGAATGAATAGAGGAGAAATATGTTGAAATTTTTCTTTGGAGCTCTGCGGTGCTTTCATCATTTCATTCATCTTTGTTAGGACCAGACCTTTCTAGCTGTGACTTTGTTAAATTTCAGCATTTCCTCCCTTGTTCATTTCAGCTGAGGGTGAAAAGGGGAGGGGTTTTTCTAAATGTAGCCACATAGCTGCGATAACAAGGCTCTCTCTCTCTCCCTCCCTTCTGACCAGCCGTCACCTTTAAATCTGCCTTTTCATATTCCTCTCAAAGCGTCTTGTCCATAGAAAAGGCGACTGCCAAACCGGATCTCTGGACAAACAAGGGCTGCAGAGGAAGAGAGAGGAAAATGCCAGACCTATTGGAGGCAAATTATTTAACCATTGGTGAAGAATAAAAACGGGTCCATTTATTTCTGCCACCGTCTCCTATTTTTCATTTATCAGTAAATTCCATGTTATAGAGACTGAAAAACATCAAAGCACAAATCTACATAATGTACAGTATCACAAATGCATTATCATCATTGCTTACCCTTTTTAAACTAGACATTGTCTCTTTTCTGTTGTGACAGTTTCATGTTCTGAGTGGTAAGTTTTGCCAATTTGTAATATCACATTTCAGTGCATTAAGCCTCTCAGGACTATCAACCTCCTCGGATTTAAAGGCACGATTTTTCAACTTGCACCACACCTGAAAGTGTTGACAGTCTCAGCAATAGGCCACTGATGCATGTTTAACATTTTGTCTTGGTGCTTCGAGGTTCTATAGAGTGTGAGTGACAAATCTTGACGGCAGCGTGAGCAGAGAGTATAACCCATCTACCTGGGTGGCTGTCCGGTGATGGCCTGTAGGAGCGCCCAGGCCGGTTTGACCGACAGGCCTGCGATGGGTGACGACAGCCTGGCTCCTCATCCATAAAGAGCAAGAGGCCCAGCAGCACCTTAAACTACATCTGCCACCGCTTCAGAAAAAGGAAATATTCAAATGGTAATCGGAAAGCTGTGAATCATAAGCCCAAGGTAAGCTATGTAATGCTGGTAAGACAGTGAGTAGTGTTTTATTGGTGAAGAGGGAAATCCCCTTTGCCATTCAGGAGATGAATTGCAACAGTAATACCATTAACTTGCACCCTGGATCGCCAAATGCCATTTAATTGCCGATAGCAGCCCATTGTTTGGAGAGGGTGAATATAGCCTTCAGTGCGGGTGTTTATATGTGTGTGTGTGTGTGAGAGAGAGAGAGAGAGAGAAAGAGAGAGGGGGTAGAAATGGAAGGGTTTATGTTGGAGGGGGGGTTGTAGTGTGTCATAGTGTAAGATGTCTGGAGAATGATGGCCCCTCACACACGCACACTCACACACAAGCAGCCCACGCCTAACTAAAGCTCCGCAATAACTAGCTTAACTAAAGTCTTTAGGGAAAGTAAATTCGGACAAACTCCTCTCTCCTTAATACCTGATTTGTTCAACAACATGATTTGGGGCGCGTCTATTCAAGGCCCTTTTGGGCCAAGCCGAGGTCTTAAGGCTCAGGGCTTGTACCTCGCGGTTATTGTGGGCTGTTTAGGGTTTGTCTCAAATCTCCTTGTGCGTGTGTGTGGACGCTCCTAATGCTGGCTAATGGGCTTCGGCAGAGTAATGGTCTCCCAGCTCCCATTGAGGACCCCATGGAAAGCAGCATAAGCTCTGTCGAATAAAGGCTCTGGCCAGACCTTTCTTTTGGAGTTTTTTATTATTGGGAAGAGGCCACCCTCCATCACCCCCATTTTCACCCCAAATCTCCTGTCCTTTCTCTTTGGATCCTCTGTCCCCACCGACCCCCCTCCAACCACACCACACCAGCAGCAGCACTGCTTTTCTGGACGACGAGCCCAAACCCATCAGCATTATCATTGCACCCCTCCTCCCCTCCAAACCTGCCACAGTCCAAGACATTGGCCTCCACCCTCAGCCTCGTCTCATACTGCCGGTGCTGACCCTGACAGCCATGTCCCGGGGAGGGCTAAATTGAATGTGAAATGCATGGTGGGTCCTCGCCGACTCCATTGTGTGGAGGGGGAGTCTGGGAGGCGAGCAGCGTCACTGCTCCTCAGAGCTGATCGAGTTTGACAGCACGTCGGGAGGAGGCAAGAAAAACGTTCTCTTGCTTTCATTCAAAACTGAAAGAGGGCCTTTTTCAGTCCCCCCTTTTAGCTCTGCCTTCCCTCCTTTTCCTCCCTTCTCTTCTTCTTCTTTTCACCCTGTAGTAAAACAGGCCCTAGATTTCCCTGGACCACTGGCTCTCCTGAGACCATCCTATAGGTTTCACATTGAACTCATCCTTGGAATGACAGAGGAGTTACGAACGAGGAGTTACACCAGTCATGTCCTTGTTATCAAGTGACATCAACTCCGAACCTGAAGCAACACTCATCCACATGCGCAACCCTTTCCTGCTCAAATTCAGTCACTTATGAGAATTCGGCATCACTGAGACTGAGATTTGCCATTTTTTCACATTACTAAACTCATACAACACAGCTCTGGAGCAATGTCATCACAAATGTTATGGGGGTATTTATCACTGTAATCAATTTCACGTGTGTTTCTAAATATGCTTGTGTGTAGTGTATGGGATTTGAACTGGTGTGCACATACATACCTGTGTGTGTATGTGTGTATCACTCTGAGTACATTATGGAAAGTGCCTTTCGGTCTGTTCCGCTTGATGGCAGGCAGCCCCTCTCCCCTGGATGCGGCAAACCCCTCATTTAATGCAAATGACAGTCATCTAGAATCCAATGCATCTCTCATCGGTGCACATTGCCTAATCAATGTGAAGTGCTGTGTAAAAAAATACATTGCCTCCCCGTAATAGTTGTTTTTGACCGAGTCAAGTGCAGCTCCTAGAATTAATCCCGACCTGAGATTCAATTATGGGCGCCTGGCTAAGCAGAAGAGGGATAGCATTGCGTGCACTGGCAAGGGGACTGTGATTGTATGTGGGAGTGTGTCTGTATGTTTGTGTATGTGTGTGTGTGTGTGTGTGTGTGCATGTGGCTGTGTGCGTGTGAATGTGAATGTGAGGTGTATGTATGCGTGAACATTCTTGGACACGCCATGGTCGTGGACCGGTGGGTAAGTTAAGTGAGAGCTTATAATGTGATATTGGCCCTTGCCGGCTTGAAGCGGGGGCAAAAGGCCCTCCGCTCTCTTCCTCCTGGAGTCCCGGTGCCATTCAGAGGCAGCCCACGTCAGCCTCCCTGGCCGCGCTCCGCGTAGCAAAGGGAGATGTGGAAAATTGGCTGGTGGAAATTCAGACTTGTGAAACCTCATTGTCACCTTTTTCTAATGAGGTCCCTCATCGACAAATGTGTTCTCAGCTCTGACATTGCCTGAGGAGGAGGTGCAGACTTTGGGCTTGGCTGTGGGAGGCAAAGGGGTGCTGCATTCTGGGTATCAACGAGGAGGGGTGGGGGGGCGAGCTTCATCAATGTGCATGAAAGTCAGGCGTCCGGAAATTCATTTCTATTGCCTCTGCCAGATAAGCATGTTTCAGGTCTGTGTTTGTGTGTTTGTTTGAGGAGAGGCAGTGTTCATTATAAGGTGTTAGAGTGGCTCTTGTAATTTTCATTCACATTTACATACTGTTGTCTGTGTTGTTGGGATCCATCAACACCTCAATTGTGCATAATGATCAATTTGAAGATATTAGATTAGCCTGCATGGCTAGCACCTCCTCACAGTGGCAGGTGGGAATTTTATTCAGAGACATGGACTAAGATTAATATTTGATTTTTTTTTAATCATAGCATTAAAGTGAGCGCACAAACAAACAACTGAACATGGCACATGTGCACCTGGACACACACATACATGCATAAACAAATGCATGGACCTACATGCCTGCACATATACATGCACACACACACACACACATGCATGCTTATAAATATATATACACTAAAAGTTGATCTTCTCATCCAGCCCAAGGACATTGCTGCTGTCTCCCATCCACCCCCTCCTCTACCCTTCCTGACAGTGGGCTAATGACAACATAAACACAGAAAAGGCAATTTAGCTCCCTCTTTTAGAACTACTTTGAAAATAAAGGAATTTTAATTATGGACACAATGAAAAAGAAAAAAGGACTAAAAAGGGAGAAAACATTCACGCACAGTAAACAAAGCTGAAACAATTATCTTCTGGTGACCAGTCGGTGTTTTTAGAACAGTCATTTAATCTTTTATTTACTGCAAAGAGAGAGAGGGGGAATGAGAGAGCAAGAGACAGAGAGGGGAGAAGAGAGAGTAAGCGAGAGAGAGGGGGAGAGAGAGAGAGAGAGGTTGAAGAGCGATAGGAGAGAGGGGGAGGGGGTGAGAGAGGCTAGGGTGAAAGAGAGAAAGATAATATGCATATATTTAAAATATCCCCACCCTCACAATCAAAAGATGCATTTTTATTAGAGAAACAATTTAGCCACACACTCGGGTGGAGGAGGGGGTAGTTTGTCATTTGTTGTTGGAAATTGCTCGGCGTCGACCCCCAAAGACAACATTGCATTTTTCCATTCATCAGTGAAAGCGAACGGAATGACATTGTGAGTTTCCTCTGGTAGGATAAAGCCAAACAACGACAACAGCACAATACAATGTGATGACGGCAGAGTGATTTCAGACCCGGGCGTGATTGAATCACTAAGTGGCCTTTGTCGACTTGTGGCGGCGTCCCGGAGCAGCGGCCAGGTTGAGATAGTCAGGTGATAGACATTCAGATGAGCTGTGCGGTGACCCATCGGGCCAGGAGACACTGTATATGTGCAGCCATCATGTGGGGCCAAATAACAGAGCACGCCTAACAGTGGGGAAAAATGGCATCTACTGGCATTCACAATACACAACATTTAGTGTGGTCAATTTCAGATCAGAAACACCTCTCTCCAAGGGTGCGCTCTATGCAGACAATTACAGTCCAGCACTGCTAGGTGAAATGATGGGGAAGCAATGGAAGCCTGTTCAGTGCCTAGGACATGGCGACTGCTGGCTGGGCCTTGTAATTGGCAAAGGGGCAGTCCTGTGGGACGCCAGTGTAAATGAAATATAATTAATCTATCACATCTATTCCGAATGAGCCATTGACACCTTGCCTTTGAAGCCGTGCTGCTGTGTGGATGTAGATGAGTATCAGCTGTGTCTGGCCCCTGGGTGCCTCAGATACAAACATTCAACTCCACCGGATGCTGTTATCCTCTATTGAGTGACACTGATGCGTTATGTGGGATTGGCCAAGATAGCAAGGCAAAAGCTACAAATCTCCATTTGCAATGAGGAGAAAATTCCATAGGATTAATTTTCTGTATAAGACCCCTGCCCGGGCCCCACCCCCCACCCCGGCCACAACTTCAGCTGTGCAGGCCGGTGTTAAAAGACCCAGAGGAATACTGTCTTTGTCATCCTGCCGTTTGGGGCCGAAGAATAAGAGAAGTTTTAATCCCCATTGTCCAGGAGTCTGGGGGGGGTCGGCGGCTGTAAGATGATCCAACCGGCCACACTAATCCCCCCATACCACACTCGCCTCCACATCAAAAACACCCCCACCCTCCCACAATGCAGCAGTCTTGTGAGTTGGACCCCAATGTGCAAATTCTAAAGAGGAAAATGGAGCAAAGAAAAAGTTGCAACAACAGAGTAGAATGGACATAAAGACAGTTTCACAGAAGATAGGGCGAGCTCTGGGGTGAGGGTGGGGGCATGGTAGGCTCCTCGGTTGCGGGAACACACGCTCTCTCTGCTGCCACTCTCCCCCTCAGGTCGGCCCTGATGCTGCTGCAGTTGCTCTTTTATAGGTCTCCCTGGCAACCAAAATATTTCCTGAATCCTCCGTATTTTCCATTTTCTAGAAAGGCTACAAGCCAGGGGGAAGGGGACAGGTGCCACTCAGCCGAATGCACATGGGCTTACCGCTGTACACAAATACCAACTGTGATACACCATATTGTTTCTTTCTAAATCCTGATGGATTAGCCAATAAAACAAAAAGGCAGCCAACTGTGAACAACTAAAAAAAAAATTGGGGATTGTGCCTTCCAAGGTCTCCTTTTAGTGATAGATCAAAAATGATTTTTAAGAAATGATCAATAAAATGCCAGCCTCACTTCAGGGCCTCTTAAATAATGAGATTCAATAGCTCCTTCGATATTTCCACATGGGACAAATCACTCATATGCTTTCTAAAAAAAAAATTGTAATTTTACTCTAATTTGGAGTCAGGAAGCAGTGTCTTTAGAGCATTTCTACAAAACTGCATTTGAACTGAAATCGGAGACTGTACAATGTATCTCAGGCATCTGATAAGAATCGCTGAGGCTGTTAGATGATAATGATAATGATGATGACGGTGATGATGATGGTGACACTTGATGAATACCAAATGAGACATCTCGATGAGGGATTCCCCCCCCTGCTGTTGTGGCTGGCGTGGAACAGAGAGCAAGTGGAGTGAGCGGAGAGGGAAAGTAGA
>OMLB01063219.1:13741-24423 GCA_900302555.1 Myripristis jacobus | reverse complement strand
GAAACGAGTGTCAGGGCCGAGGCTCAAGGCCACTGAACAGTCGCAGCAACTATCCACCCTGTAGCCTCTGGGGGCACACACACACACACACACACACACACACACACACTGGAGCTGCTCTGATGAAGTTGACTGTAATAGAGAATGTGAGAGGAGTCAGGGTGGGGGCAGGGAGAGAAGACATGAGGAGGGGGTGGTGTGTGTGTCTGTGTGAGGGAGCCAGGAGACAGCCGTTTAAAATTCTGTTTCCTGCAAGTGAGGAGGCTAATCCTGCCCCCATAATTCCCTGCAGCCAAAGCACCCCTCCTTCCTCAACATCACCACTCCCTTTTTCTCTATCTCGCTCTCCCTCTATCTCGCTCATTCTCTCTCTCTCTTAGTGCACACTCCATGAGTGACAGCACAATGCCCAGGCCCTCGCACGCTTATCTAACTCTAGCAGATGGTCGACTTGGATCAATGCACACACGCCACGATCAATGGCTGCGATAAAGAGCGGCGGGGATGGTACCCACTCCCTAGCTCCCTCTCTCCTTCTATCTCCCTCCCCTCATGCCCAGCCTGCTGCCCCCTGCCCAATTGTTTCTCTCCTCCGCCCCGTTAGTCTGCATCTGCACTGGCACCTACCCGGCGGCAGGCCCTCTGCTGGTGCTGGGGTCCTGCTGATGGCAGGGGTGCCCGGCGCACTGCCTGCCGCCTCTGCCTCCCCCAACCCTGCTCCCTGGGAGGACTCTGAGCCCTCTCTCTATCAGGCTTATCATGAGATCACCGCTTCATCTCCTTCTCGCCCACCCTCCTTAACTTATCTCGCTCTCTCTTTCTCTCCTACACTGGCTCTGGCCGTATCTCCCATGTTAATCTCCCACGGCTGTACTCATTCTTTTCAGCCATACAGGGAGCGTTCTGGTTGTGACCCTCTCTGCTCCCCGTTGCCACGCCCCCCCTTACCATATAGTTGTCATTCTGTGATGATGCAACCTCATGTTTATCTCTGCGTACCCCCATTGGATAGTTACATATAACTTTTCAACTTCTACGCCCATAATCCCAGCAGTTTGTGCTCTTATCTCATTAGCTGCCACATTTTGGTGGTTTCATTATGTCTTCACATTAAACAATGGGCTCTGATGGGACGCTGATGAGGACCAACCAGGTAAAGTGAATCAAAGTGGGTCAGAGACAAAACTGTGAGGAGTAAGTGGAGCAGAGGTCTGACTGAGAGAAACCCTGTGAGGAACTCTGGGTAGAAGTGGGCCAGGGTGCACGCTGCTAAACAAATTTAAACACCATAAGCAAAGATCATATTCAGAAATGCAGAGGGGGATCCAATTCTCCAACAAGAGTTGAAATACCAAGAGAATACCACTGTTTACTGAGTTTTTCATTTCTTCGTTACTTTTGGCCCACTAGAGGCCTACACCTTTGTTCATAATTATTAGGTCAAGACCTTTTCTATCCTAAGGTGTATTTATTTATTTATTTTTTGTATGAAAGTGATGCTGACGGAGCAATGACAGGTAGGATGTGAAACAACTTTAAACGCCTTTACGAGTTGCCTTTGGGAGTGTTGTTCATCTCATAAAGGGTGTATTTGCAGAACATACAGCAGTGATTTCATGATCAAGCTGAAAATGAATTCCAACCACATTTTTTAAATAAATGGAGCCCTGGGACAAACCTAAAAGAAAGCAGTGGGAAATAGATTATGGATAATGTAAAACAGAGATGTGAGGAAGGGTGAAATGGATATTAAAAGCAACAAATCAGGACTATTTTCCTCCAAGGAGATGATAAAGTTGCCAAACAAACAGTTTTGCGTGTCACACAGGCACCTATAGGAGCAGCGCATTCCCTTCACCCATAACATGGGGGCATGTGACTTGTCAGCTGCATAAACTTTACCCAGGAGTAAGCTTTCCCTTTCCTTCTCCCTTAAGGAATTTGTAATTGGCCGTTGGTGATGTAATGCGGTTCATAATAAGCCCATTAAAGCCTTTCTCTGTGCTGATGGAAAACGCAGTGGCAATATGGACACCTCCGCTATTTATACCTCTCAAATCCTCATGCATATTCACACAGTGCAGAGACGGGGAAAGAGCAGGCAGACACCCTGACAAATAAGTGCCTGGATCTCATTTCTTTTGGAGCCTAAGCTATTTCAGCGTGCTGGGGCCTCCTCCCCTCCTCACACTATGGCCGTAGCCTCATCCATTCTCTGGGTCTGGCTGCTTTCATTTGCTCTCGGTCAACATGATCTAGGGATGTGTGAGAGTCTGTGTGTGTGTTGGGGGGGAGAGTTAAGAGAGAGAAAAAGAGAGAAAGAGGGAAGGTTTTTGCTGAAGAGTACAATCTGTTCTGGCAGAAGTATGATACAACAGCCCATAAGTTCTGTTCTGCCCATCCACTCCCTGACTCACTCTGTACACCATCACCTTTTGAAAGTATGCAATACGAAAGCTGTCCCAAACTGACAATATCCTGCTTTGGCCATACTGAGCACTGATTACTGTGATGCCAAACCACTGCAAGCTGTCATCTGAATGAATAATGTTCCTATAATACTCCCACAGGTACTTTTTTATTGCAAAAGTGGATATAGTTTTACTGTGACTACGACGCATGTTAAAAGATTGAATATGCAGCTTGGAATCCGAGTGCACAGCACATTTCATTCATTTTATTTGGAGTTGACAAGCAGTTGGAGAGCCGTTTGTTCACTCTTAGATCATTCAAAAGTCTTTAATTAACTCAGATGAGCATGGGCTTGTGTAAACAGCGGCGTAGTGTAGATTTCTACACTCACAGTGAGGACACAAACTGTGGTTCACCTTATAAGACATGTCATTGTTGTGAGGCGCTCGCTAACAGAGGGCAGGCAGTCTTACAGCTCCCACGTCTGGCTGCCGCTGCCGCTGCCGCTGCTGCTGCCGGACAGATAGTCTGGCTGACCACACTCAGCTTTTGTCACATGAGCTTGAAGAAGCCGGTGCTCCCCCTCTGTCCCTCTCTGTCCCCACACCCACCCCTTAATCCTGCTTAATTTGAGTGCAAAGAAATTCACATGTGCCAGTAAGAACATTTACAGAGTACACTGCCTCCATTTTCCTCTCTAAAATAAAACAGAGCTTAAGCACTAAGCTTTATTGATCTCACAACTTGATAGTGTGATTAAGGGGGAAGATGGTGCCTCCAAAATAGTGCACACTTATAGATTACAGGCTATGCTACACCGCTTTTAATTGGGAATTCATTAGCATGGCTGCAGTGCTTTTGGCAGGGAAGTCCCCCTGAATCTCAGCACAGACACCTCACTGTGTTTTGATGCTGCTTATGCATGAATGCGTGCGCTGTGTATGTATGCATTCATTCTCATACCTTTTTGTGTGTGTGTGAGGAAGAAAGAGAGAGAGGGAGAATTGCATGCCACTTTGTTTACCCCCTAAAACTGTTTGAAGCTTCTTAAAAGGATAATCTGTAGAGGTAGCGCTAACACTGGCTGCCATCACCGCCACTTACCAGCCATGGTAGGGGAGGAGTGGATCTTTGTGTGTGTGTGTGTGTGTGTGTGTGTGCGTGCGTGTGTGTGTGAGAGGGAGAAAGAAACAGAAACAGAGAGGGAGCGCGGAAGCCGTGGGCCAGAGAGATGCAGATTTGTCCCAATGGAGATTTGAACACCTCCATATTGTGGGTGGGCAGGCAGACTCATAGAGACACAGAGCTAAAGGGCTGCATGGCCACCCGGTAGCAGTTACTCTACACCCCAGTGATGGTAGGCATTAGTTCAGCACCAGCTCTTCAGCTCACACACACTGACAAACCCAAAGGCTGCAAAAGTAGCAGCTTTGATCATCGAATCATTGAACATCCACTACCAGCTTCATTTATCCCACATGCAGGCAATAATGCAAACCCCAAATCAGCTTTTTTTTTTTTTTCTCTTTCCATCAGCGTAGTTTAAATGGAATGGAAGCTGATTTGTCCAGTAAAGTTGATATCTATCCTCATACAAAAAAAAAAAAGAAAGAAAAAAGTGCATCACCATTTAGTCACTGTATTCAAATGTTGGATATGTCGTCTTGGAACTATACTGGCGAATGAAACAAAAGCGAAAACCTTACCAAGCAACTGAGCAAAAACTGTACCATATTTTTCATAAGATTTTTGTACGCATGAAGCCAAAAGGTAAGAAGCAAGAGAAGAAAAATCCTCAGTTGACAATGGCACTATCTTATTGTTTGTGATACTGAATGTAATGTCTCAGATCTCATTGGCATCTTCCTCTGGCAGGCTCACTCGCTTTTTGTATTTTCATTGTGGATTGTTGTTTACTGGCTACAGCTTGTGTTATAGCAGTGCCTCTCTTTCCTCAAAAACACCTACTCATTTGAGGACTGATTCATTCCAGCCTAATTCATATTCCTGAGGGATTAGCGACATCTAATTTGGTGATATTTCTGTCATGCACACTTTGGATGTAGTATTCAAACAACGTTCCCCTCCCCCTTTGCCACAAGCACAAAAACACAAAAACAAACACACTGCAACACATCGTGTAGTTATCTCGCATGCCAAGCTAAGTGTTTTCTCATGTGCTTGAAAGAATCTCAGTTTGTGTCTTTATTGGACATCTACATTGTGGCGTGATAGGCAGATAAGGGTTCAAAACAGAGACAGGGGGAGAAAAAAAATCCTCACAAAACAGAAAAATAACTATTTCCAGAATGAATCAGGGTGCGGTGGCACAGTGGAGCACATATCAGTGAGGCAGTGAGTCCAGATAAGAGTGAGGAACAGCCAGTCTGAAAGATCTGGACAAGGCCCCAAACTATGCATTAAACAGTGGATTCATTTCAGCCGCTGACTCAACCTTCAGTTTAAACCTCACTTTGCCATCCTTATACAACTGGATATGTTTTTTTTTTTGTTTTCCATAAAATAATACATTATTATTATTAATTATAAAACAGAATCACCAGCAGCCATGTGCTTTCTTCCCTTACTGAGCTAATCTTGTCAATGTAGTATTTATTAGTGATTTACTATTTCAAGCAAACCTGCCCCAGACAAGACTGTAGGGATAAATAAATACATGGAGAAATGGATCACATGTTAGACACCAGGACTCGCACATTGGTGTACAAAAAAAAAAAAGAAAGATTTAAGGATATCAGTTAAGTCCAGCTTTGATTTTTACAGTGGTGGAAACAGGACTACACATTGCTACTGAAGTACAAGTACTGTTACTCTGCTGATATTTTACTTAGTAGAAGTATGCTGTAAAAATCTGAAGTAAAAGTAAAAAGGAGCTCATTTAAAATGTACACAGAGTAAAAGTTGCCAAGTTCCTTTTTCAAAACCCTAACTGTGTCATGTGTGATTTTTTTCATTGCGGTTTCAAAAGGATGAGAATATAAGGTTCAAACTGGATCCTTTTAAAGGGGCATTGTGCACAGGGTTGATTGACGTGAGGACGCAACTCACTCATATTATTCAGATTTATTCCACACTTTCTCCACATTTTTTGCCAGTTCAGTCTAAACGGTCTCCATTTCCATCAACCAGCAATTTTTCATCGTGGAAATTGGAAATTTGGAAACGGCAAATAGTACAACCAGCAAAGTAGAAGCAGATTCCTCAGCACATCTTTGCTGAATGAACTTTTATTGTGAAAGGTTCCACAATCTGCCACTGATCATTTGTTCTCTGTAATGGATATGATTTAAAGTATAGTGACGTACAATATTCAAGCAAAAATGTACTGAAGTAAAAGTAAAATTACTGACTTTAAAAAATACTCAAAAAAGTAAACAGTAATGTGAGTAAATATAATGAGTTATTTCCACCTCTGGATGTATATTATTCCTACAGACACTGTGGTCGGTATATTTGAATTCTCAGTAATGTCTCTTATAGCTGGACTTCCTCTTGTTGCCAGAGGCTGTGCAGTCTGACCAGTGTTGAGTGTCATAGAGAAAGAATTGAAAAAATACACAGGACCTTTGTACCTTCTGTATACCATGCAGCTTTTTGGCTAGCTTAAACATGGGAGGCAATGTGTTTTTTAGTGGGCACCTCTTGTCACAGCCGCTCTCCTGTCAAAGTATTTTGGATCATTTTCAGGATTAGGGTATATTTTCTCATTTGGAACTACCTGGATAATGAAAAGATTAAGTTTGGGCAGATGCATGACTCCAAAAATGAGCTTCCGATTTAAATCTTGCCTCCCAGGATTCTTGCTGTGGGAACGATTTGTTCAAGCTTTTCAGACTGATTCAGCTGTTCTAGGCCATTAAAATAACTGTACTTATGATAATAATCTATTCTATAATTGATTTCTCTACACTACTGGACTATGGTTCAGTTTAATAAACTTTTTCTTGTTTTCTCAAAGCCAGAAAGGGAGAAAAAGATTGCTCTCCTCCTAATCTGGAGAGTGACTCCGCCCTACCCTAACCCTACCATCGGCCTACCCTGAATTATGTTTTGTTCAGGTGTAAAAACTGAAAAACACATTTGATTCATCAAATGTATCAAAACTGCACCACAGATCAGAGTTTGATTTCTTTCACTTGTAGAGTAAAATTGTTTCTTTATACAAATTTTCAACACTTTTCTATCTCTCATTGCTCCAGGAATAACATTAGATTGAGTTTTTTTTGTTGTTTGTTTGTTTTTGGTTTTTGGTTTTTTAAACTTTAAAGCGCCCATCCTGCAGACAGTGACTTCCAGATTCCACAAGCCGCTGGTGTTGATGCACTCCCTCCCCAGTGTTGCTCTGGACTTCCAGGGGTGGCGTGACAGTGATGGATAGCTGTAAGCCTGGTACCAATAAGACCCTCCAAGTGGTCGATGTGGGGCCCAGGGCTCCGGTAGATGGGCCCTCCAGGAAACCCACTCTAAATTAAATCCTCTGAGCCTGCCAGGCTGCTATGACGCTTTTCCCTGTGCCCCACGCCCATTCCCGACCACTGCCTCCAACCAGCCTCACTTTTGTTCCCCAAGAACAAGTTTTCCTCCTTAATTAATTCAACAAAAAGTAATTAAACCTTTGCATTTTGCTGGCATGCCTTGTCTGCCACCCTCATGAGACACAAAGAAAAGGTAGGTTGGAGAGAGGGGGCACAAGAAATTAACAACACTCTGTGCCAAATGACTGTCGGAAGCAAAACAATATTAGCCCCCTGAGTTACTAGCCCGGGCTCATAATAAAGGAATAACAAGACTGGGCATAGAGCTGAGATGAAGGCTCTGCGGTGGCAGTGCAGGTTGTATTGTTCTGCAGAGAGGCGGAGGCTGCGAAGGTGTATGGCAACAGCCTCAGAGCCTGCTCTTAATTTGCTGAGTGGTGTAAGTCCTCAGGGGTGCGTGTTGTTTGACCCTGAGGGGCAATAATGTACTTGGCAACTTCTTCTCATCTCCCCCTCATTCAGCAGTTTATATGGAAATAATAATAATTAAAAAAAAACATTTCCTGAGTGCTCATAATCTACTCTTCAAAGCCTATAATAGATTTTTATTTATTTATTTTTTTTACTGCTGTTCAACAAGTCATTTTACTAGCCACAGGGGTTTCCAGAGCAAACCACAGTGTTACCTGAGAGTGGACTTTTCTTTTTTAAATTAAGACTTTTCGTTAAGCATGCATATATCTACTTTTGTCCTTGAACAATCCATTTTGTAAACATGAATATATTTCTTCTTAACGTAGAAATCAGATTGACAAACCCCCGAGTCTGCAGTGTCATTCTGAAGCACCGTTGAGAGCAGCTCTTTCACGTAAACAGGAGATGACAAAACGTTTGTCTGAGATTTTACTGGCAAAGGAGGGATGGTTTATTTGTACTGCCAAACGCTATTTTTTGTATTGCTGAATCAGAAAATAGGATTGTCATCATCATCATCATCAAAATAATCTTAGGTACTGTTGCGGTACCTTTTCCATCTCTGTTTGACATATTAGAAGATTAGAGAAACTCTGCTTCTTAGTTTCTAAGGATCAGAGGCAGCGTTGATATTCATAAAGTCATTGCCACAATTTTCAGCAACTGTCATCAGTCACATTTTTTGTGGTATTTCAAACTTATTTTAAGAAAGTTTATCATATAATACGACTAGTTATTGTGGCTAATTGACAAATACCGTGCTAGCTTCAGACTCCTTTTTTCAAAGTCTAAGGTAACAAGGTATCAGCAATAATAATAATAACAATTATCATCATCATCATCATCATCATCATCATAACTCACATTAAGCTACAGGTGCACTGGGAGAACATGAACTGCATGAATGCTAAAAGGTGACGGTATTCCAATGAAGTTTCACAGAGTTTGTGTTTTCCAGCTGCCACTGAAAGTAATCCACAGTTTGCATGTAGGCGCTTCTACTTATTACCTCAGTTTCAGCAGGGGACATGACCCATCAACGCTTCATTAGCATTCTCAGCATTTCAGTTTCTCGTACACATTATTCAACAAGCATATTCAGCATAACTGGCCAATAAGCTATTGAGATAAACAAATTTTAACCTTCATCTTTCCTCTCACTGGACACCAGAGGGTATAAAGGACTCAGTGCGTGGGAAGGGTGTGGTCTGGGGATGTCCTGACGGTTTGTCAAGTAAAGAGAAAAGTTGGTTAAACCCACGTCTTTGAATTATGATGTTGGGTCAGACAGCCAAGGCAGATATTTGCACAGCAAATATTTTAATCCCCAACTAATCACTTGGTGAGTCCGGTGGGTGGAGGTTTGGAGGGGAGCGGAGGGCTTTGCGAGGGGCTGCGTGGAACTATGGGGGAGCTGCCGCGGTGGTCTGGCACATTCTTCCTGTCAGTGATGCCCTTTTTTCAAGAGGATTGTGGGAAGAGTCAAACAGGGTGACCTCCAGACCGAGGAGCCACTGGATGGCAAGAGGCGTCAACTTAGTGCTCACAGAGGGCCTCCAGCAGCACGTGGGCACATGGACGCGGCACTCATGCAAGGGGCATGTCCACTCTAAGCCGCATAAATCTGAAACTGCATCTTTTTTCCCCCCTCCTCCTTTTTCAAAAACGCTCTCCAGGCTGTTTACATTTGAAAGCGAATTTTTCAAATTTAAGTGAGACAAACTGAAGTATTGCAGTGTGGATGAGAGTGTTGACACAGGATTGTTGTGTGTTCTGGTCTCAAATATCGAGCACAGGCCATATGCAAAGGTGTAATAGGGGACTTTAAGCATTTTGGGATGTTTCAGTGCAGAACAGTGTGGATGGAACACCAGAAGAGCATTTTCAAATTTACAGTCACATCCATGCTCTCCATGGTTGGGTACAGGCACACTGTACAGCCTTAAGGGCCCAGTTAGGCTCACTTACAAATCCACCCAAACCTCAATGAACATGTCAGAAGCAGGGTGAAATGACTGTAATTCAGCAGATTCTGGATTTGCTCTGAATGCCATTGATTCAAATGTGTTGCTGGTCTAAGAGAAATAAAGTTAGGTGAGCACTCAGTGAGACGCTCTCCCAGCATAAACAGTCTGCCTTCTAGAAACCGCTCTTTCTGCAGTTTTGCTTTTACATTTGCCTTGGTTGAAAATACAGTGCGTGCAGTGCTGTATCTGAACATTTTTCCACGGAAGCCGGGGAAAACAATCTCTCACACTGTGGCACCCCAGATTCCTTAGCCGTTCGGTGACTCTTGGCATTTGCTTATTATCAGAATATTCTTAATCATAGTGGAGACAGTGCCAGTGGAGAGAGCGAGCCGAGAGAGACACGTCAAAACATCTTCAACCGTAAACGACCAGACAGCAAGCGTGATGGGCAAATTAGTCAGAGGCGCTGCCTAAATGGATGGTAAGGGCAGAAGGGGAGAGATAGGGAGTACCAGTGTGTGTGAAAATCAGCGAGGGAGCAGAAAACAGAGTGAAAGAGAGAAAGAGAGGAACCTTCTCTATTTCACCATTCAGTGGTGCCTCCTATTCCCGAAGCACTTCGCCAGATCACAACCCACTAACTGATAGAGAAATAAATTAAGGAAAGGCTGCTCAAATAGATATGATTCTAAAGGAGATTTAAGGAGTGGAACTGATTGTGCATGTCTGATTCCTGCGCTTCAGAGTCCTCACCCGGGGGGCTTGGCTTTCAAAGCTGAGTGACTTGCACAGAGAAACACTCCATTAACAAAGTTCAGCTCTCCTCCGAGCCCCCTCCCTTCCCCCCCTCTCCTCTCCTCCTCTCCCACCACAGAAGACCTCTCCCAGGCAGCACAGCCTTTTTTTCTAATGATGTTCCAGGGTGCTGTGCCTTAATAAACAGTCTGGGGACTCTCTCCCTATAGAGGAGGAATGTGTGAGAGACTGGAGTGGACTGACATACACTGAGCCCTGCCTATAGTCTCCTCCTGCTCCATGGAGCCTGCACTGGGCCGGTCCTGTGGAACAGAGGCTGTGAACTGGTGCTGCCTCAGGATCCACATTCGTCCTTGTGTCACTAATGAGCCTTTCAGTTTGATTTTGCAAAATGAGAAGTGCAGTAAAAATACTGTCATGTGCTGTGAACCCTCTGAAAGCTAAATGAAGTACCCGTTTTTCAAAAAATATTTCAAATTTGCTACTTTGGCCTTTTTTTCTTTTCTTTTTTTTTTTTTGGACAAATATTCACATTCAAAGTTTTATTTTTTCATGGCCAATTTCATAGGCCAAA
>OMLB01063216.1:17760-35916 GCA_900302555.1 Myripristis jacobus | reverse complement strand
TGAATTTTGGACTTTATTTCTCAAGTTTGGTGGGAAAAAAAATAAAGTTTTGCCAATCTGGCATCAAAAAAAAATTCGCTTTTTTTTTTTTTTTTTTTTTTTTTTGGATGTTTCAAGTTACATTTCAGCTGCCAGCCATGGGTAATGAATCATCGGCTACGTTTACTTTCACTGAGAATTCTCCTCTTACAGTAAGCCAGTTACTTGAGTAACATGAGTTTGGGTTGACACGCGTAGACGACACAGCTTAATTTAACTTCCTGGTTGTCAACGAATTGCTTGCGCTACTGGCATCATCGTGTTTTTTTCTGTATTACAAGGAACTTTAATCTAAGAGGGAGGTGATGGCAGCATTGTCACGTATTTTTTTCCAGGAAAGAAAATATGGACCATTATTCGAGTCAGTCAGCAAAACAGTTAGTCAAGTCACTCAAGTTCAGCCCATAAATACTCACACCCCTTCTATTAACTGGTTTATTCATACAAACAGGGATAATCAATCGTAGGGAATCACAGATGCATGGCCAATAGCTAGTTCCCCTGTGCATGCAAACATGGTCGGTGCCTCATCTTTTAGTGGTTTTTACCTTTCCTCGGCCAACGGTCTGAGAGGTATGGGGCAGATCCACACACATTCCGTCCTCTCCTTTCTGGCACAGCGTGATCTCTGCTGTAACCGGACAGGTCGGTTCCCATGATAACGTCTCCTCCACTGGGTCGTAGGTCACTCCAAACCACAGCTCCTCCAAACCTGGCAGGATAACGCAGGCATTGCTGATTTTATAGCTTTGAGATATCACAGCACACAAGAAATTATGTAACCACATATATGGAATGATTTAAAAAAGCAATGAAATGACTCACGGTCTTTAAATGGGCAGACTTGAACTCTGGGCGCATCCATCCTGGCAGACCAACCCTGTGGAGAAAGTGTCAAATACAGCCTAACCATAAATAATCAGTCAACGCAGGCAGTATTGGCAGAGTGTTGGCAGTGTGAGAGGAAATCTTTACCTCAATGCAGAGGCAGGGCAAAGGTCTGGAGTACGACAGGGTGGCATTCTTCTTAGTTTCCTCCTTCTTTATCTGAAAGGTAAAAAAGGCTTTACAACATATTTTCGTGTGTGTGTGCGCGTGTGTGTGTGTGGGTTAGGTGGTATGATTGCGACTGCGATTCAGGTGCTTCTTGGCTTTCGTTCAAAGGGTTTTACAGATATACGATGACACATTCTGCTAACCTTACTGGCAGAGACTGTAAACACACTGAAATGCCGGAGTTACCCAACAACAAATTATTGGGACAAAGATTTTCTTTTCATGACGTGGAGAATACTTATTCCAGTATGAACTATGCCTTGGTCAGCTGCATTCCCTTTGGCATTCATCTCGCACTTACGAATCAACGGAGGACCAAAATAAAACCAAGAAAGTGAGTCAGTGAAGAAATGACCTACTAACCTACTGTCAGACTCACAGTCAATGCAGTGACCGTTCTGTGGCGAAAGGGCTCAAGTAGTAAAGGGAGCTCCAGCATCACAAGATCATTTGTTGGATTGCACAATGCGCCTTTGTTTTGTCAGGATGCTATTTTTTTCATTTTTTTCAGTGACGACGATGGTATAAGGAGTTCAGTGTGCCTTTATTACATACCTACCCTGCCATTTTGGTTGTCAATATGCATCTGCACCCAAATCACCAAGATAACTTCCTTTTATTTTGTTGGATTTGGCAACTACAGTAGTTCTGATTCAGATTAATCATTAATATATGGACTAACCAGTGCGCTGGAGCCAGTGCCTGTGCAGATGAAGCCTTTGCGGCACAGGCGGAGGTGGTAGTCCTTGTCCTCCAGCATGTCGGACACCCTGACAGTCAGCTCCTTCTTCTCTGGGTTCACATCGTACCATAGCCTACCAGCTGAGAGTTAGAGACACCAAATTAAAATATTCATTTCAGCCATAGATTGATAAGGGAAGACTAAGAGGCTTTTGTGAATATAGCCTATGTGGCATTATACTGCAGTGTTTCAAAATGTAAAACTTACTGATGCACTCTGGGATATGACGTCGCAAATCTCCACTGCTGCAGGCTGTGAAGACAAAAAGCATCTATTAAACCACCGAGGCTGCCCGAGTGAAAGAGAAATGATGATGAGTCCAAGATAAATCTGGCACACCTGCTGCACACATAACATTTGCACAGTACTTTCTCACTGCGGTTTGTTTTTGTTCCTTGTCTGTGCTGTAATTTAAATGACATTTAAAAGAGGAAACACTTGGGAGATTGCAAAATCATCTGTTGATTCAAAGTACTTTCTGTAGAATTTTGTCTCTCTCTCTTAAGTGTGTGTGTGTGGGTGGGCTCATGCATGTGTGTATTCATGTGTGTGTGTGTGTGTGTGTGTGTACAGACATGCATGCATCTCACCTGGACTACGATAGCTGCGGGTCCAAGTAACACCACAGTAGCTTGGCACAGGTTTCAGTGTTACTTGCACTTCCTCGTCGGGGGACATGTCAAAACAATCATTCATAACCTCCACCTTCAGGAAAAGAGCAAATTAAAATACATCGACCATCATTTGTTTGGCCTGTTTTTTCATGATATCTTTAATCTTGAAAACTATGTAAAACTTCTGAGCCCTCTCAGATAATTTTCTTACTTTTCTATCCAATGAACATACAACCTGTAATGTCAATGCATAAAATATATAGCCCAGACAACAATGACAACATGGGTGCCTTTATGTTTTCCTCTTGTTTGTTTGTTCTGTCTTTTTACCTTCCATGCTCTTTAGAAAAAAAAAAGGATGTTGAAAAATCGCAGAACTTGAATGGAGCAGAACGTCATGGAACGTTTTGCCGCGGTCATGTGGCTGATACGGAAGAAATTAGCAATTATGGTTATTTGCTATGATGATAACACATCACCCAGGTGATAAATGTGTCCCACTGGAGCTGGGAAAATATGCTGTGCTGTGGCTGCTTGCTAAAAGCTTTAATCTGCATTAATAGATACCACCAACTGATCCAACAATCCTTAATTTCCCCTCCAGCAGCGAGGCAGCAGAGATGGCGCACAAGATTTCTCTTCATGCTCAGCAGACTCCACTGCTCATTTGATCGTTGCTGCAGAACCTCTCATCTCAGTGACTCACTAGCATAAAGTCTATTTATGGAAGTTGGAAAGGTAAAATGGCCATAGATCTTTACAACGGCAATGACACTCATAAAAATGTCCGCCTCTCTGACACTGATGGTGTAAATGGGAAACTCCGTTCTACTCCCTTCAGGTTCTGTGTTAAAAATGAATGCAAAAGCTGCTGAATTCAAGTGTGCGCTATGCAAAATTGCCAAAGGTTGATTGAAGTGACCAAAAACTGACCAAAAATATTAAACAGGCACAAAATTAGATGATAAAGTCTACATGATTCTGTCGTTGTTGAATCTAAATCAACCTTCAATTTAATTCAATCAACCTGCAGCTTTGCACAGTGAATTTTGGAGATATTTTTAGACATGTGAGGTAAAAACTGTATTTATTGAAGTCTTTCATAATAACATTTTGCTCAGTTTTGTATTCTTTTATCAATAACACTGCTTTCTTATTGTGTTCTTGGTGATGAACAGAGATCTTTCTTTTTTTCCTGCTTACAAAGTGGATGATACACACATGTGAAAGGATCCTAGTGTTGCACTTGCACTAAATCAGTATGAGGCATCCACCAAGCGCCTTAAATGTAAATGCGGCGCAAGACAGTACGCTACCTGCTGTCCATCCAGTTTCTGTCTGGACGCTTTGGAGAAGCTGAGGAGCCTGCAGGCCCCCATCATCCCAGCGGTCACCGTGCAGATGGACACACCGTGGATGGACTCTGCACAACAAAGTGGTCAAGGTCAGGGACTACTACGCAAACGTGCATTAACCGTCAATCATTAATCTGTGTTCCCCGCACCTACCCACCCACTCATTCACCCACTCAGTCCATTCAGTTAATCATTGAGTCTCAGTCCTTCCTCCGTTTCAATGTGATTCTCAACCATTGTGAATGTCAAATACAGGAAGGAATGGGAGTTTGATATTGTGGTAGGCTTTAATCTTGTTCGGAGGGGTTTCCCCACTCCAGCCCCTGTTAAGAGTGAGGAAATACACAGACGGACACTGCATTCTCTCTCTCTCCCTCTCTCTGTATGTGCGTGTGTGAGTGTGTGCACCTTACAGCCCAAACCCTGTCCCCTATGCCCTATCTCACAGTGTTTGTGAAATCAGGAACAGACATTATCACTTCACGTTTCCGCACCACACCTGGTTTGAAACTGGCTGATCAGAAATACAGCAGCCCATGACTACCCATTTGACCCATCCCACACAGTCTGACTACACCTAAATGTTCGCTACACGCCCTTATCAATGGCATGACATTAAACTACTGGAATCCTAGATACATAATATGGTGAGTACTGTCTGATATTGTCTCTTTGTGAAAATAAAGACAGCATAGCCAGGCTTGTGGCTGTTTGCAAAAAAATAAACCAACAGGTATCGGATTTCGCAGATTTAGGTGGTATGCAACATAAATTCATGAATATTATGTCAATTCTGGAGAAAATGGATGCCATCAAGAAGAAACATCCAGCTACATGTGTAACCTTTGTTCTCTGAAGCAAAACAGAGTGAGACTGAAGGAAAACTTTTCTCCAAGGAGGACTATCAAGGGTGTATGTGGTGTTTTTTTACTTAAGTAGTGAATTAACTTTTTTTTTTAACCATTAACTCTTTTTTTTATTTTAACCATGAACAACTAACGTCAATTTAATGTCACTGAGTTAGTTAGACGGCCACTCGGTTGTTGTTCAGTTCATGATAGATACGTTTATTTATGATTTCCCAAATTCACCACCCCTAGCTATGGGAACCCAAGGCCACGCCAAATGTCATATATGTGTATTTCCTGGCCGCACATGTACATACCAGTGAGGTGTAACACAGTGCTGACCCTGAGGTGCAGCGAGCACTTCTGCCTCCCCTCACACCTCATGACTGTGGACAGCGTGACGTTGTGGAAGACAGACGAGCTGTTGAGACCCACAGGAGCGCTCTGACATGGAGGGGGAAACAGGTCTGCACACAGCAAAGCCAGGAAAAAAAAAACATATTTCTTGATCATTTAATACATAAAAGACACTGAGACCTAAAGAGCACTGGTGGTGATGATCACTGAGCAACATGGGTGGATTGTTCATATCAAAACTGAGCAAAGTCCAAAAATCACATCATCATGTAAATATCTGTGTCTCAAGATAATAACCCTGTGATGAATGTTTTAGTGTTATCATTAACTTAATGCCTGAAGAACGTAATCTCTGCTTTCATGCCAACGCTGTAATTGTCCCTCAGATCTCGTGGAAAGATGCTGTCAAGCCATCTAAAAAAACTGGGTGGTCCTTTTGGCCTCAGTGGAAAGATTTATGAACTATGCTCCTTTCTTCCTCTATTCATTGAGGGGAAGGAAAAAGAAATTGTCACGGTCTGCGTCATGGAGAGCATTTCTCTGTGGGAACCTAACATGAATGTAATATACTTTTATCTGATTTGAAACAGTCACAATTTTAGCACTTCTGTTAATATTACACTTATTATACTTGTTTGAGACTGATATAATAGGCTGACATTACACTGTAATTAAATACCAGATGTTTTTTAAGGTGGGCTGTGATGTGGTTTAAACTGGTAATATGATGACAGACTTTAAAACCTGCAAGGAGACGGGATTTTCCTTGTATATTATATGTGTTTGTTTATCGTTGTCATTTTTTTTTTTTTTGTAAATCAGTTCAAAAACTATGACACACTGCTCTCTGAGGTGCTACTCATACACAATTCCATCTTGTGATTTTTTGTTTTATTCATTAAGCTATAATACAATACATTATTTTTGTCTTTAATTTGCATTTTTACTCTACTTTTTTTTTTTTCAACATTGAGTAAAGGCAGTCGAGTCTCAAGGAAAAATGTTGGCATTTTATGTTTTTGCAAACCAAAGATTACGTCAAAAGGACCTTCCCTCCACAGAATAGGGGTCCAGTTCCCGTGTCAAGCAAGAGCCGTGTTTGTTTTTAGTGAACATTGGCTAACATTTCCTAACGCTAACCATGGTGACAAACTCCTTCCTAACCTTAACCAAGTAGTTTTGGTTACTAACAAAGCTAACTGAGCAAACAAAAGTGGTTAAGTAGCCTATTTTTTTTTTATTTATTTTTTTTTTTAGCATTTTCGTTTGCCATTTTGGCTTACTGGTTAAATGTTAGGGTTGGGTATAAACAGGTTATGGCTAGTGAAAGCTGTAGAAAATAAGCGTAGGTCATTAGAAATTCCACAAGTTAATGAATGTTTGCTAACCTTAGGTAACATTTGCACATTCTCAAATGTTGACAGTCACACTACGATGACGCAGGCTCAGCTACAAGTTTAAATGTTGATATGCAACGTATTTTTGGTTCAACATATTAAAATAGCAACATTTTATTCCAGTGACTGGGTTGGTTAATGGGCCTGATGTTAGTCTTAAGTTGACAGGTATGAACTTGTATGTTGACGAGAAAATGGGGCCAGTATAGTCTTTACGGGAACTGCAAACCCACCAAAAAATATTCGTTATTTTCGATTTTATGTTGCATGGTCTGTTTCTGAGAATTTTCCTCCCTGGCAAGAATACAGTTCTGGAGGAAATACTGAGTGTTTGTATTTTTTGGCATAAAGAGTGTCAGATTAAACAGTATCAAATGGACTGTCTAGTGTGTCTGCATACTTGCAAGAACAGCTCCTCATTGTCTGTTTATGCGGTCTATACTCACACTGTGACTTGGACTTGCAATGAAGGCCCTGCAAGAAGAGGAAAATTTTATGTGAATGTTTCTTTAGCAGTTCTATGAACAAAGTTATGTCCACACTTTGCAAAGAGAACAAAGGTAGCAGCTGTCCCAAAGAGGGAATTCCCACACACACAAAAAAATAGCTTGCTACATCCTCATTGCTCTGACAGGTGCAACTCACAGTGCACTTATCTTTATATTCTTGTGGTTGTAATCCAAATACTGAGTTGCAGCAACATGTTTTGCTTTATATTTATGAATGCATGTTGATGGATAAAAGCTACATTTTCAGCCTCATGAGTATGGATTAGTGCATATATCAATAACTGCTACTGATTTTTTACTGTCAAAATATATGTTAAAATGATTGCCTGCACAGAATTAAAACACATTATGGCTTCTTTTTTGCTGATAATAGTCAAATCAAGACCTTGGCTTACATATGCATCTCATAACATGTCATATCATACTAGATACCAGTGTAGTGCACACCATAATGTACAGTGGGGTGTTAATCACAAACCTGAAAGGTGATCTGCTGGCAAAGGTGACACATGAATCAATATCAAGTAAGCTGACTCAGAGAGGACGTAAAGGAGACTACAGAGACGACATGTAAACACGTAGCCATGCGTCACAGGTTTGATCTTGTCACTGAGAAGATAAACACCCAACTTTGATAAGGCACCTGACCATCTCTCTAAACTACTCAAACTATGAAACTTCTCAGTAAGAGCTGAGTTTCCTTGTGTTCTCATGATGACAAAATCATTCGGTTTCTGTCGCAATAGCATGAAAGAGATTTACCGCTGCACATGTTAGTTGCAAGGAGTCTGCTAAGGTCATTGAGAGGGAAGTACCTTTAATCATCATGACCGTGTACAGTAAGTAGATTTGGATCTGTTTCAGTTTCCTTTTCCGCTGTAAGGTGCGGGAAAACCAAGAAGCTGCGAAGGGACAGGTATCAGTATGCTTGTGCACAGCATGTGCGCTTGAATCAGAATGAAATAAAACTGTTTATTTTATCATTATGTGAAATTAACGACGATTTGTATGAAACTGACGTACAAAGACAAACTGTGTTTGAAATTGCTCATTAAGTTTGACATGATTTACATAGTTGGGTCTTTAAATTTTCTCGCTCTCTCTTCCTCACTGACACACACACACACACACACACACACACACACAATGTCAGGAATCAGAGACAAAGTTGCACACTAAAGACTGGTCCTGTAATCGGTCTCATCTTTGGATCTTATTTAATTTCTGTCTCATTTCAGAAACTCCCTCACCACACCCTGATTAGGTGATAAAAAAAAGCAGCATTTTATTAACTCATAAAATCCCCGTCCTGTGGTGTGCAGCAGGATTTTGTTCAGTTTGCTGGTTACAGACAAAAACTGGTCACATAATGCGGGTCACTGTTTAACTATATTCCCCTATTATGTCACTTAAAATGAGCTCTGGTGTGATAGGACCAAGCAGAGCTACTGCAGGTTTAAACCCCTGGCAGGTTTATTTTTTCATCAAAACGATGAAGGCTTCCAGTGATGCTGCAGTCTTCTGGTCGGTTGTTTGATTGGTTAGTCGACATGCTCTCATTCGACCCAAGCTCTCATTGGTCAGACAATCTCATGTGTTACTTTAATAAGCAGAAGCATGCGTCATTTTGTTGAAATTCATCATGATTCGCTGAAATACATCTGGGGAAGGTGAAATGCATTATAAGATTTTTTTGTTTGTTTGTTTTCGTCACTTTTAGCCCCTTAGCTGCTTCGCCGGGTGTAGGGACATTAGATCAGACTCAGTCTCCACGTGGACTGAAATAAAGTTTCTAAAGTTCAGGCCCATATTGAAATTATGATGCCACTGCTGACTTTCGGCAAGTTTTCTGGATTCCAAGCGAACTGGAAACTTTGACCCATGCTGCTAGAGCGAGGATTTTGTTTTCCCATTGACCAATCAGTTGGTTAAAGAGCAGAACAACTAAAGGCAATTGCAGGCCAACTTTGAAATGGCAACATTTTTTTTTTTTAACTTTATGGCTCAGCTTCCACTAAATTTTACAAAGTATGACAGTCATGCACCTGACCTACATGAATCATACATGTTTCATGGATTTTTGAAGCTCACAACTCATTAGGTCAGTTCATTAGGGCAGTTGAATTTGTAAACAGGTTTCAAATCTGTTTTACTACTGAGTTAACAGAAATTAAGCTAAAAAATAGTAACAAAAACAACAATAATAATAACAACAATATGAATATGAATAAGGCAAATGGTGGGCTATTACATGCAACAATCATTTGTCCACACTTACAGCTATATTTCTTCTACCTACCAACAGCAGACGCAAGATAAATAAATGAATTTTAAAAAATACAGTTTTGTGTCTCTGATCTGTGATGCAGTTTTACCTGAGAACACCGAATGCCACATTTCTGTATCCTCTCAATTCCCGTGCTTTGGACTGCAGCTCCATTCAGAGCCCCAAAGACAGACATGAGCAGGGCAAGTGAAGAAATCATGTTTCCTAGACAGCACTGGAAGTTTTCTGCTCCACAGGTACTTTCTCCTCTTAGTTCTTGCTTGTTTTTGCAGTTCACCTCTTCCTCTCCCTCTCTACTCTACTTATTTCTTCACTTCTGCTCTACAGGATCCACATGAGCTGGAGTCTTGCTGTGCCTGAGGAGGCTTGATGAACAGTGAGAAGGCTGTCTGCCTGTCTGCTTGGTCCCAAAGGTGATGATATCCAGTTATGGGAGGTTATGAGAGGTGGCTTACCCTTGGGGGCGGGGTTTGAGCATGTGTTAGGGCTTGTGTGTCTTTCTTTTAAATCTCTCTCCTTCCTTTAAATCACTCTTTAAAAAAATGCACTTTTTCCTTTTTCAGAATTACTTTCCAATGAATTGCTTATTCTATTTTTACTTGTTAGCAATTCATAAATACCTTGTTATTATAACTGTATCAGTGCTGCTTTTATAGATTATTTATTCGGTAATTTCTCCTTTTTTGTCTTTGTAAAGCACTTTGTGACGTGTTTGAAATGTGCTACATAAATAAATGTGCTATATAAATTTTATTACTATTGTTGTTGTTGTTATTATTATTATTATTATTATTATTATTGTATTGGAATTTGCGTGTGAGTGTATGAGAGAGAGAGAGAGAGAGAGAGAGAGAGAGAGAGAAGGTGATCTGTGTTATTTTTCACCTAACCATAATGTTTGTGCAACATTCTTAGAAAGTTTCAAGATTACACAATATTACGCACAGCAGCACTCAGCCATAAGTTATGCAGTTTTATATGCATTTGTCTGAGTCACCCTCTAATTACACATAATGAGATTCCTGCGAGCAAAGCATTGCATTGAACCATCATTTCGAAACTGCATGAGAAAACAGCACAAACTGCAAGTTTATGTCCAGATTAGCTGGCAAAGAGAGAGATTTCACAACTTATATTATTTCACTGTTGGCTCTATTCATTCACGCCATGCAAATACATTCCTCAAGTCCACCTCAGTTTTGAAACACGGACGCTTATGAATGGGCGGCAAAAGGAAACCAGGCATTTTTAAGATTTGAGACAAAATGCACAATGTAACCTTATACGGGCAAGGCGTTCCTCACTGTGCTGTTTGTGCTGCTGATGTGTTGATGCGTCTGTTTTGAATGTCAAAGGGAGAAGCAAATGGTGAGCCTCTGAATGACAAAAAAGGAAAGACATGTGTATAACAGGGAAGTTGAGCGATGACAGTGGGTAGGTCATGTTCCAAAACAAAATATTTGAATGTCACCAAGCATCACACCCAAAACCCAAATCAGATGGTCAACATTTTCAGTAGCCACCCTGTAACACCCAAATAAACAAATGTCTTGGTTTTAGCCAGATAAATAAACTAACTTTTTAATTTTCTAAATCTTTCTTTCTCTGAGGACTTGACCACAAAATCTGAAGTTTCCAAAATGCCATATACACGATTTAATGTTTAATGTTACTACCACTACTACTACTATGATCATGATGATAAAGATAAAAATCTAGAAACTACAATGGATGTTGTTTTCAAAATTGCAATTACCAATTTTTTTTTAAATAGAGCAACAAGTGTTTATTGTTCTATTGCTGTGTGTCAGTGTTTTGACATCTATTTGATGTCTCGTTTAAAATTCATAGTAAGGGTGAAGAGTAATTTTCATTTTCTCTCTTACGGTCATTCATGAAAACAACTTGTACCCCCAAGGGGCAGCAATGAGAGAGAAGTTGTTTTCCAGGTAACAGACCCAAAAGGGAATTCCTTAAGGGAACACGGGAAATTCCTTCCATTCCATTGCTGGGAACATGACAGGGAAGAGAAATCCCATAAGGCATCCAAGACATGCAATGATCCTTAGAGGCTCTGAAGGGCTTGGATGTCAGTGAGACTCCAGTTAAGGAATGCAGGTCAACTCACAGGTAGGAGTTTACAGTATGTGCCAACAAACAGAGTGCAGTCGGAAACGGGAGCTCCAGTGGCTGCACTCGTGTCTTACCGTCAGCTCGTGTGCTTCTTTTAAACGCCTTTGAAGTGTTGAGCAATACCTGGATTTCAAGAGAGAGATGATAAATAAGCTGAGACCAACAAAAGAACACCGCCACACTCAGATTTGTCAGACTTCACACCTTCAGTCCAAACAAACCTGAAGTAATAATTGACATTTATGGTCTTAAAAAGTAAATACATACTGTGTGCATTGTAAATACACATTCATGGCTTCCCTGTTATGCAATTACATGTGTGTCTATTTACAGAATGGAATGCTCACTACTTTTAAGCCATGTAACTACTGTTGGGACAAACTGACATCTTCACACACACACACACACACACATACACACACTAATATTCAGTTTAGCAAATCAAAAGAGAGGTACATAATTGTTACTTTGACCATAACCTTGGCTTTTGCCAGTTTATGGCTCTGCTAAATGTGGTGTGGTAATCCAGTAGGAGTATTGACATGGCCTACATCTTACAGAGACTTCCCCTGGAGTAAGAATTATTGATTGAAATGGCCCCTGACCTTAGCTTGGTCTGTTTGTTATTTTATCACAATGTCTCTTGTCAGCATATGAGAGAGCACGGTGAAATGTGAAGCATTTCCTGAAAGGAGAAATACCACAAAGAGGTGTCAAATATGATTGGCCTGCTGCCTGACACGATTACAGGGCTGTCAGTGAAAACCTGTTCTTCTGCACATCTTTGTGTGATGGCTCTACCTGCTGGAAATGCACATGAATTACGTATGTTGCATTTTTGTACCGCTGTCATGACAATACTCTGGTGCCTCCTGCTGAAAAAATCCAAAGCTGTATTGTTGTGTAAAAGCACATACCAAATGACACCTCACTGTAGTTGGGTTAAAATCTTTTTGGAATAAAACTTTATTCATTTTGTCTTGTTCTTACCCTGCAGGATATGGGTTAAGTAAAGAAACACCAATATAAAGTCATGTTACACTGAATCACTGTAGTACTGCACCCGCTATGTGACTATGCTGACTATTGTTTAACTGCTGTTTCATATTTTGCCATTTCCTGAGTAATTATTGAACTGTGAATGTCGTTTTTTACCAGTGAAAGCATTGTATGTTGTACACTGTTATGTCTGCACACTATTTGATGTGTTGGTCTTGCAAACTGAATCACACAAAAGACAATAAATGTTGCTGTGTATTGTACGTTGGATTATATTCCCGGTAGAGATGCATCATGCGATGGCAGAAATCACCCAGAATAACAGCTCAAATCTGATTTCTTTTTTTAAATGAATACAAGGCTGATTCCATGGCAGAGATACCATAACCAGTTGATACTGCATGCAGATCAATTGGTGTTTCCCATATCCATACCTTGCAGATATGCTGAGAATGAAACAATACAATTAATATATAAAATAGATTATTATAAGTGTTATATTTTGTCAAATATTTTTTGCTGTTGATCATTTTGCAGGAGTGGGCATCTTTTTTCTGTTCCTATTCATAAGATTTTTTTTTTTTTCCCATTACCTTAAATACTCAAAAAACATATTTAACATATGGAGGATGCTGTAATGCTGTAATGGAAAGTAGAGCTTGTATAAACTCACCTGGCACTCATCTAGATTTAGGTTTTTGAATTACTATGATTGCTTGCAAGGTGGTCTGTGGTGCATTCAGGCACGAGGATACAGTCAAGAACACGCTAATCCCAAATTACAGCTGTTTTGAGAGTTAATTATACCAACCTCGTCAGTTATATCAACCAAAAATGTTTCTCCTTGTGCTGTATGATGTGTATGAAATATGACTATCGAGGTAAACTGTTTTTACTGCAACAGCTGTATAGAAAATTCAGCAGAAGTAGTGATGTAAACAACCTGACACTCTTTATAATAGATGCCCGCTGCTGAAATATTTAGAATAAAATGTATCCATGAAAAATAAAATTCATTTATCCTAACTTGGACCAGTTCCAACATAGACTATATACCAGTGTGTACAAGGCAACTGCCCCACTGCATTTTGTGGGTTTACTGTTGTTGTGGTGGGTATTGTATTTATGGCTTATTCATGCAATTTGTCTACTGTTTTCAAGATGTACTGTCTTTTATCATGTGCAAATATAGAAAGAGAGACAGACCAAAATCATTTCAATTACAGCAGCTCTGACCCCATAAATGTAAAATGTTCACATTGCATTCCAATGGTGTGTATGTAAGCACTAAGACTGCTGTTAATGCCTACATACAGCTTAAAAAATGACCTGTCAGAGAATGTTTATGAGATTACAAGTGCACAGAAGTTATTGCTCTTTTGTCTTCACCAACTCCAAAGAACATATACATTGATAATAGACACAAATTATAATTAAATCAAACAATATTCTTGAAATGGTTTACACAACATTGTTAACATGACCAACTGCTTGAAGTGGTAAAATATTCTGGGGAAAAAACATGTAGTCCCTCCTTCTTTACCAGCAAGTGCACCCAAATTTCCACTAGTGACTGAACATCTGCCGGAAATACAGCCCTTTTAACCCTATCTATGACATTATAACTGCACCTCCATAACAGTGGCTACAGCACATTACCAACAATACTAATAAATGAGGCAAAATATAGGCAGATTTTTTTTTTTATTTATGCATGCATGCAGTTTGAAAAGAAGTACATTAAAATGCGTGAAGCCGAAGTAAAGTTTAAAAAAATTAAGATCAGATGGTGGAAGCTCTCTCAGCATTGCTCTTGTGACCATCCTGCCTCCGTGCCCGCCTGAAGAAGTCCACTCCTCAGTGGTCTCCATTGAAGAGGTCAGCCTCCTCCTTTTGTGGCTGGGACTGTCACTGGTGTCCATGAGTCTCTTCTTCACAGGCACTGTCTCCATCAGCTCATGATGGTTGTTTTGGCGAGATGATCTGGCCTCTGGCTTGCAGAGGGGGAGGTTGTAGGCCCTGGTGATGGCAGAATATGCAGCTGCCATGTCTGGACCAATCTTCAGTGGTCTGTACTGTTTGTTGTCCTTAAGCCCTTGGTCAGCAGCCTCAGTCTCAGTGGTGGCCACAGAGGGGCCATTCACATCATTGGGGATGTGAGCTTCATTGTGACTGGTCATCACAGCACTCTCATCCACACAGTCTTCAAAGTCATTTTCCATAGAGAGGTCCATGTCCTCAAGTCCATTCAGGCTCCCATAACCAAGGCTGGTACAGGTGCCATGGAAGGACAGGTGGCCGTGGTGTGGACTCACTCTGCTGCCCCTTTTGTCATTCAGTGAACTGTTGGGCAGTTGCAGAAATTGAGGGTAATTATACGTGGTCTGGAGGCATTCCTCGAAATGTGTGCTCCATGGAGCAATGTGGCACTTCAAGTAGTCCAGATAATCCAGTTCCTCTGGAGAGATCAGGCAGAAGGAAGCTGGTTGATGGTTGCAGAGGTTCACAGAAGAACCTATTTGATTAGAGTGAGTCAACACATGGGAGAAATTATACACATATAATTGACTTTAAAAAAATGTATTATTTTATTTTCATAGGGAATATTGTGCCGAATAGGGAAAATAAAATGAACTGGTGCTCTGAAGAAGCTGAGCTGGAGTCAGTCTAACTGAAACTGTAAACTGTTCACTTTCCCTTTAGTATTTTTGTTTTTTTGTTATAAAATACCACATCAGTTTTTAAAAAAAAGACTTAAAGACAATTAAAATGATTTAAAACAATCAATAATGATGATATTTTTATGTATCACAGTTGTATTTCTGTGAAATCGGACCGTGATACAGTGCAGACCAACTTGGTTGATGATGAAGCTTTGCTACAAAAACATATGCCAATACTGGGTTTCAGTGATTTTTCCTCTGCATTCTGTATAATAATGGAACAAAAAAAAAGCTTACCTGTGTAGTTCATGTTTTGTTTGCAGTGAAACGGGTTGATTTTTGTTGTAATCAAGTCAGTTTTCAGTAAGCTGTCACTCCTTTGGAATTCAAGGGTAAAGTGACCGGTTGACACCTTGACCCGAGTTGTAGAATGTCGTCATCACAAGGACTCAGTGACGTCACAGACACACAGCAGCTGTGCACTGTTGTTACCTGAATTAGAATCATCTGAATACCAACTTGGTTGTGGATACTACCAAAAGTGGCTAAACTGGGGGAAAAAAGAGACAGATTATAACATCTTCTCTATTATTGTAGCCATATACCATATATAAGAGTATAATATTTGTGTTCAACTGTATTGCCATTAATATACCGTGTTGAAAAGAAACAAATGTGTGTCGCACAGATGGTACACCTTTTTTAAAGTGTTTTGTAGGATTTCCTTCCAAATTGTCAAATTGCTTTCTGTCATAACACACACACACACACACACACACACACACACACACACACAAAAACTTGCTGCACATTTTACTAAATCCCAGAGCTTGATATTATTGCTATGCACATCTGAGATACTTGTCTCCAAAAATGCAATCTTATTTGTTTATTGTGTGCTTCTGAGATACACTTTGGGTTCACTTTGGGGACAATGTGGCAGCCTGAGAGAGAGCGAGAGAGTGAGAGAGAGAGCAAGAGAGAGAGAGAGTGCACAAGAGAGATGGCATAAAAGACCCCAAAAGCCACAAATGGGATTTCAATCACTTTTAATCTACTGGAGTCTTTGAGGTCTACTCTGTGTTGTAATATCCCCTCGCCTTGGCTGACACCAACTGTGTCCTTCATGCCTCAAACTCCGGTTAGATAGGTCATCCCATGTGCGCAGGATAATCCATAGCGGCGTCAACACTCTGACCCTTCTTCCACAACGATATACAGTATGAAAACAGAGGCTACACGACAGTGGCATTGATCCCAAAGATTGAGCTGTTCTTTGTTGTTTGGTGTTGTGTATTTCCCCTCTTCCTGTTGCTTGATGTCTGTTTATTGCTTTGAGGAGGTGAAAGTTGTAGATAAGCCATCGACACGATAAGCTTTCCATAGCTGTGCTGTTTGATGCGCGAGTCCACAAGGAGACTAACTTCAAAACAACAAAATCCTCCAAGAATCTCACCTCTGTGGCAAGCTAGGCTTACCCTGTCTCTCTGCCTTTCTCCCTTTCTTTCTCCCACCCTTATATTTTTGTCTTCCTTTCCTATCTTTGTCTTCATTGCTGTCATTTTCTTTCACGCATGCACTTTAATTTTGTCGTCCTCTACTCTCTCCATGCATTCGATGGCTTTACCCACAGGGGGCTCAGCATAGCCTGGTGTTGCATAAGTACATACTCTCTCTTATCTGCAATTTCATACTCTTGAGGGTTTTCCTCTGTGCTTGGTGACTTTTCAGGGAGCTGATATTGATTTCTATTAGGAGGGTGAGGTTGGAGAGAGCATGTGTGAACGAGAGAGAAAGAAGCAGAAACAAGAGGCCAAAGTGGTGTTGGTTTAGGGCAAGAGGGGCAGAGTTGAAGTGACGGGCAACTGCAGACACCAAGTGAGTCTTACCGAGGGTTGCGGCGGTGCTGGTGGTGGTGGTGACATCTCAGTGTGGAGTCCGTACCCGAGGTGAAAAAACTTGTGTGTGTGTGGTGTCCATTTTCTACACTGCTAAAACTCATCACAGCATCCAAGCAACCAGTTTTGAAAGGTTTTACCTCAGGGTTATAACACTGCACCATGACATGATAATTCGCGATGCAAAAAAGAGGCCATGTGCATTGTCAGATGTCACAATCCACATTGTGGAGAGCTGCAACCAGTTTATTAAACCATGTGACAAAAACTAACAAATGGCAAAACAGTGCAAACTGCAGGCTGCACTAACATGTGCAAGCTCTGATCAGTATTTGGGAAAATAAAGTGTCTATCTTGAATGCCTCCTGTGAACAGTTTAACAAACATACTAGTAGCTCAGCCGGAGCGCCGCTGCTGTCCTGGGGCAGTGAGCTGGACGTGACGAGAAAATTGCCTCCTCACAGCGGCTATACCAACACAGCAGCTTTTCTGCCTCCTCCGGAGAACCAGCCGCTGCTCAAAGAAAAAAAAAATTGTAAAAATTGTCAGAGGCTGATAAATCTTTCAACAAACTGGGATTAAAATAGGTTAGTTGAATAGCATGAAAATTACATATTATTCATATTACATACTATATTACTCCATCCTTGCTCTTATACATGAATGTGCATATGTATGTGCAATAGAAGCAGAGATTAAAAAAACACACCCAGACAATGACACAGTGCATAGCCATGTCTATGAAATTGCACTACAAGCCATGAAAAAAATATGCTCATACCACTACTTGCATGTCCCTTGGTAGCTTGCATATGAAGAATTGTTCCAGTGAATCATGCATGGATAGAGACAACAGTATGCGTCAGGCTCAGTCTCTGGGCTATTAGACAGTACCAGAGTTCCAATCATACTGCATCAGCCCACTGGTTTGATCCAGGGCAGGAAGGAGGGGGCCACGGTCTGCTGGGGAAACATATCATGTCAGCTCCGGCAGCCAGTTAGCTATCCAGCCACCACTGCAGCACTGTCCAGGGGAAGTTGGCGCTGGCAAGACAGTCCTGTGGTGAATCTATGATGTCGCTATTTCTCTCTGCCTCACACATACAAACATGTATGATGCAAGCTGAGGACTGACCTACGGCTGTGGAGTTTTCAAGGGGAGAGGAGAGCGAGAGGGGAAGCAGATTGGGACGCGAGCCTGAGGTGGGGTGCGTCTCCGCGGCTGAACTGGCTCGGCTGCTGGCCTCTGAGACTGGAGA
>OMLB01063215.1:15969-61587 GCA_900302555.1 Myripristis jacobus | reverse complement strand
CGGCAGAGTACTGCTTCCCCCTCCTGAGGCGCCGGACAGTTTGCCAGAATTTCTTCGAGGCCGACCGATAATCCTCCTCCATGGCCTCACCGCACTCCTCCCAGGTTTGAGATTTTGCCTCCGCCACTGCCCAAGCCGCAGCACGCCTGGCCTGCTGGTACCCGTCAGCTGCCTCAGGAGTCCCACAGGCCAACATGGACCTGTAGGACTCCTTCTTCAGCTTGACGGCATCCCTTACTTCCGGTGTCCACCACCGGGTTCTGGGATTGCCGCCACGACAGGCACCAGAGACCTTGCGGCCACAGCTCCGAACAGCCGCGTCAACAATGGAGGCCGAAAACATGGTCCCCAGCCTCCCTCAAGAGCTGGGAAAAGCTCTCCCGGAGGTGGGAGTTGAAGACCTCCCCGACGGGGGGTTCAGCCAGACGTTCCCAGCAGACCCACACAATATATTTGGGCCTGCCAGGTCTGCCAAGCTTCCTCCTCCGCCAGCGGATCCAACTCACCACCAGGTGGTTATCAGTTGACAGCTCAGCCCCTCTCTTCACCCGAGTGTCCAAGACATACGGCCGGAGATCAGACGAAACGACAACAAAGTCGATCATCCACCTTCGGTCTAGGGTGTCCTGGTGCCACGTGCACTTATGGACACCCCTATGCTTGAACATGGTGTTCATTATGGACAAACTGTGACTAGCACAGAAGTCCAGAGACAAGTTTTTTTTGTCTCACTCCCATTTCTTCATTTTGCATTTTGAAGCTCTACTTAGAACCTTCTTAAGATCCCACAGTGCAAAATGTAAATTCTTGCAATTTTTCAACTGGTCTTAAAATTTTGATCAGGAGTGTATTTTAGATTCCTCAAAGTAGCCACCCTTTGCTTTGTTGACAGCACTGCAAACCCTTGGCCTTCTCTCAATGAGCTTCATCGTCAGTCAAAAGTTTGGACACATCTTCTCATTTAATGTTTTTTCTTTATTTCCCAGAGATGCTGAGCACTTGTTGGCCCTTTTGCCTTCACTCTGCGGTCCATCTCATCCCAAACCATCTGGATTGGGTTCAGGTCCGGTGACTGTGGAGGCCAGGTCATCTGGCGCAGCACTCCATCACTCTCCTTCTTGGTCAAATAGCCCTTACACAGCCTGGAGGTGTGTTTGGGGTCATTGTCCTGTTGAAAAATAAATGATGGTCCAACTAAACGCAAACCGGATGGGATGGCATATCGCTGCAAGATGCTGTGGTAGCCATGTTGGTTCAATGTGTCTTCAATTTTGAATAAATCCATGCATGTAGAGACCATCCGTTCAGCTTTTCTGAGTCACACAAAGACATGACAGGTGGAACATCAGACCAAAGCACAGATTTAACCCAAACCCTAACCCACTTTGTTTGGGCCAAGAAACACAAAGAATGGACATTCTTTGTGTTTCTTGGCCCAAACAAAGTGCAAGCAACAAACAAATCTCTTTTGTTTGTTGCTTTTCCTTCGTAGTGGTTTCTTAGCAGATATTTGACCATAAAGGCTTCATGCAGTCTCCTCTGCACAGTTGATGTAGAGATGTGTCTGCCACTAGAACTCTTTGTGGCATTTATCTGGGCTCTAATCTGAGGTGCTGTTAACTTGCGATTTCTGAGGCTGGTGACTCGGATGAACTTTCCTGGGGTGGTCCTCATGTGAGCCAGTTTAGTCATAGCACTTGATGGTTTTTTCAACTGCACTTGGGGACACATTCAAAGCTTTTGCAATTTTCCAGACTGACTGACCGTCAGTTCTTAAAGTAATGATGGACTGTTGTTTCTCGTTACTTAGCTGATTGGTTCTTGCCATAATATGAATTCTAACAGTTGTCAAACAGGGCTGTTATAGCTGTGTACCAACCTGACTTCTGCACAACACAACTGATGGTCCGAAGCCCATTAAGAAGGCAAGAAATTCCACAAATGAACCCTGACAAGGCACACCTGTGACGTGAAAACCATTTCAGGTGACTACATCATGAAGCTGATTGAGATAAGGCCAAGGGTTTGCAGCGCTGTCAACAAAGCAAAGGATGGCTGCTTTGAGGAATCTAAAATATAAAACATATTTAGAGTTATTTAACATTTTTTTCTTTGCTACATATTTCCATATATCTTGCTTCATATATTTGATGTTTTCAGTATGTATCTACAATGTAGAAAGTAGTAGAAATACAGAAAAACATTGAAAGAGAAGGTGTGTCCAAACTTTTGACTGGTAGTGTATATATAATTTTATTTATTTTTTTTTTAAAAATCACTTCTACTACCATGCAGCAAACAAGACAAACTGTCATCACTGCCACACCTTATCAATCACTGTCATGGATTTACCTGTTATTACACTTGACCTAAATGTCTTGGAATAGTAACCTCTGCACAGGCGTTGATTTGTTTGCTGAGTTACTGTTTTTATCTGCTCTGTAAGCAAAGTAGTTACATATTTAGCTCCGGGCACCAGTTTTTTTTCCATCCTGAAGTTATTTCAAGATGTTTTAGACTATTTTATTATGTTGCTGTGGTTTCAGCTGTTTATATCAGTTGAACTTTGTGCTGAGAGGTGCAGTCCACTGCTGTTGTCCTTTAACTGTAATTCATTGTTCATAGATGGTGAACAGATGTTGATTATAATTATTTGTCAGTATTACTCAGTCTGTGCTATGGAGTCGGTCCCTCTCACAGCGTCTAGATGTTTAAATACTTCATATGTGTTTTCTCGGAGGAATGCCCCACTACATACTGTGCAGTAAAAAATGGCAGATCAGTGACAGGACAGAGCACCTGCTTATTAATGAGCTAGGTCTACATTAAGGTCCAAACCCCAGAATCTCAGCAGGATCACTTAGAATTTTAGCTTTTTCAGATTATATTGACTATTGATTGTATAAGGTCACACTGTTGAACAAGTCATTGTTAGCCTTTGCTGAGCTTATACATGAGCCTGTTGCTACAGTTACTACAGTGCCTGCACAGGTTAAGGACTCCGTTGAAGCTGTTGACATACAGATATGATAAGATGCATCCCTGTTGCCATGAAATAACCAATTAACAGAAGTTCTCTTTAACTTGCCAGCTACCCCTTTGTCTCAAGATACTCAGTATCTTGTTTTTAATATCAAAGAAGAAATGGTGATATCACAGTCCCATACATAGAGTTTATATGGGTGGCCCACTCAAATTGTTTTTTTGTTTTTTTTTCTAGCAAATGTTAAAACAAGGGAGGGAAAAGCAAGGTGTGCAGATAAAAAACCTGTGAGTAAACACTAAAATAAGGTGTAGAATAGACTTAGTAATATATTCTTTCAGATATTTTCAATAGACAAATAAATAAATAAACATTGTAACTACAGTGACTATGTTAGGAACAGAATTCTCTGCACAGGTAATAATATCCAGTATGCATCAGGTCCTAATAGATGTGAGGCAGTAAGGATGCTTCTTCCTCCCTGCATTGGAGAGGTTGGAGTGCTCATAGCCCCTATTGTGTGATAGACACTGAAAAGATGAGTCACTGAGAGACCAACATGGTTACCATGGCAGCCAGAAGCCTTGAGAGCAAGCTGGGCAAATTTTTACTTTCCAAAGATAGACCGCTTCATTTAGGTTGATATTTATGTCAGTGTGGTGAATTTTTAGATCTATGACGAGCCATCCTTTTTGAAGTAACTTATGTCTTGTTCATGTGGTGATTATTGACAGTAGCCTATACAGAGTTCCGGTTTTGGGCTAATAAGGGCGTAATAATTTGGTTTCCAGTGCTTGAATTTCCCCCTCAAAGCATACTGTGTATTGCTCTATGTTAAACAGTCCTACATGCAGAAACTATGGCTGTAGACTCAAAAGCTAATATATAGGCTTTTAGCTGGTGTCAGTCACGCTTATATTTTGTTGCTTGGCTACATGTAGCCATCAGCTGACAGCCTGCATCAGCCTCAGCTTGATCTTTTGGCCAGTGTTGTTCACAGCATCTCTAAGCCATGGCTCATTCATCTCTCTTCATTGAAAACACAGCCAGTCTCTAGAATGGCAAATACTGGCCTATTGATTGACATGGTGTGTACCATGGCCTGTTTCCATCTTGCAAACAGGGTGGGGGAATAGATAGATAGATAGATAGATAGTCATTGGACGGCTCATTAAAAAATTGTCCACATATTTTTTTCTTTCTCTGATATTTTGAAACTGTTCAGATCTTTGCAAAGCACTTTGCTCTGCCTACGAAGCAGACATTTTCTATGCATCTGTAACCCTTCACAAATCCCAAAAAAGTGCTGGTGTTTTAAAAAGCAGGATAGGATGAGCGTGACCTTATGAGACCATTGAGAGTTAAAGAGCAAATGAAGTTCAGTTGAAATCGGGTTGCCTAGGCAGAAAATAAGAATGTGTTGGGTGTCAAGTTTACTGATTTGTTTACGCCATCTTCATATATATTCCTGACCTCCCTTGGCCAGATCATTTGACATTCATCTTTCTCAGCAACAGTAACACATGCTCAAGTTTCACAGAATCCGGTAGATGTAATGTGAGTAAAATGGCTCTGTAGTTTCCTTGCGACAGGCTCAATTAACGCTCATATTATAACAGTGTAAAATCTAAAACGGGCCCAAGCCCCTGACGACTCTGATTCCATTCTGGGTATTCCTTGGCCTCATGTTGTAATCATCTTGGATGGAGTAGAGGTCTGCCTTTCTGCCTTTGTACTTGTGTGTTCTTTACACATCTCTACATGAGCCCTGGATACTGTTAATGGTGTTGTATGGGTTTTTTGTTAGTTATGTGAAACCAGACTGCAGAGACCCTTTAGAGTGGACTGTTTTTGTTATTCTTGTTGTTTTTTTAACTGGTCTGGACTTGTGCTGATGTCAAGAAAAACAAGCCATGCTAGTTGTTAAAACCCATATTCTTTCATACAGATAACTTGCATCACAGCATGGATTCCTAGATCTTAGCTGTCATTTTCAGCCTTTTAAAAACCAAAAGTCATTTTAGCAGTGATACACACCTCTGAATAGTGTTTGGTTACCTGTTAAAGTTGTTGGTGAAACAGACAAACCTAACAGGTACAGTTAATATTTCCTACCATTCTGCTGGTGGCGAATTCATATTCAGTTTCCCGTGCTGATTGCCTGCCTCCCTGACATCTTGATTGATGTATTTGGTTTCACTTGAATGTACTTTATCATAAAGGCAGTGTTTACCCCACAGAACTTGAATGGAATAGAACGGTCATTGCACTGTTTGTTGTGGTTATTTGGTTGGTGCAGAAAGAAATGGTAATTATAGGTCTTTGCTATGGTGGCAAGTCAGTAGGGTTGTAAAGTGTGTCACACTTGTTTGATAACTATGTAGACATGTTGTGCTGTGACAGAAATTAATAAAAGAATTGTGAACAAGAGTGTAACGAGTACTTACAAGGTTAGCATAACGTTAGCCAAGATTGTGGTTCTCCTATTAGCATCTTCAGTCAGCATCTGCAAACTAGCAACAACTACATTGTGAATGCTACATTAAGAATGTAGTATGTGTTGTAAATATTGTAAATACAGTTATACAGCAGGAGCGGAGTAAATCCAGTAGAATAATGCTAGAGAAACAAAGTTATTGGTTGCTAAAATCGTAATATACACCTAACACATAAATCATGCAACACAGAGTTGTAAGACACAACTGCATAAGAACATGTGAGTTGTGTGTCCACTGTAATTCCCTTATTAAAAGAGAAATTAGCGGCACACACACCACTGGTCCCACGAGAGTCAATCTGTGCAGGCCTGTCCATGTGTTATGGGGACTGACACCATGGGTTTTATCATAGATCTTAATGTCATCACACTGGGAGAAAAATGTCTCCTTAAATTATCTCTCTGGACATAACATCCATAAAATAAGCCAGACACATCATTTTCACTTCTCAGACTGTTTTTCTTCACCATGGAACAAAGGATGGAAGCACGAGAGGCTTGTGCACGTGTGTTTCACAACCTCCATGCCGTCCTACATGAAGTGGACTGGGCCACATTAATTTTACTGAGGCACAGGGCTGGGAGAGGGGGAGTCTCTCTTAGGAAAATGTATGGTGTTTTGTCTAAAACATTACCAACATTTTCAGCAAGAATGCAAGCAACATTATCACACACAGAAACGACATGACTGTCAGTAGACACAATGGAAAGGGGTGGAAAATCATCATGTCATCTTGGGGGTGGCTGAAACTCCCAGCCGTCACCCTCCTCATCCATTTCTGTGGCACTGGCTTAGATCCCCATTTGTAGGCCAGTTGACATCAGGTTCTGCCAGTGGTAGACGCACTAGCCTTGGGAACCACCGTACTGTCTTGATCCCATGAGGGGCAGCGAGCAGTCAAATCCACAGAGTCAGTTAGCTCCTTCTGCTGCCATGGGGAGAAACAGGCTCCTGACACCGAGGAGATGTTGTCCTCTTCCTGAAACACCAGCGGCTCCATCTGGAAATGGTCACTTCTGGGTTGCCGTTGGTAGACTCCGGCTCACTGCTGGTACAGTGGAGGTTGAGGTCAGAGATGTTCCCACCACGTCATCGGGGAGGCCCACGGCTCCATTCTGTTGTAGATCTTCGCATTTCCGGTGAGCAGTTGTTGTCTTGCTGAACTCTGAAGATGGTTATGAATGTTGGCAGCTGGGTGTGCTACCTTGTGTACTGTGTGAAGCACAATGCATTGCTGTAGGCTCACCCCTGATTAGAGAGCCATTATCTCTGCAACCATGATGCTCCATAGGTCCCATAATTCTCAGTGCCCTCGAAGGAAATCTGATGCATTGAATCTGCTTTAGCCCTAAATAGATTTTTTTTCTCTTGTATTTCCAGTCATCTGCATCAAAATTGTTTACTTCCATTGGCTCTAAATACTGCTTTTTAAGTGCAGCTGTGACATAATCTGCCAGCATAATTTGTTTGTGAACCATAAACAAATGTGGAGACAGGTTTGTGAATCAAACTGTACATACCGTCTCACCCAACCAGTTGGGCAGCTGCAGTAGCAGCAAGTTGAGTGTGTGGCCTACGTGGCATCACTCCTGTCATGCATTAATGCCCACATTTAGCCTACAGCAGACTGTCACTCCCGTTTGCTTTTATGTGCTTGTCATGTTCTGCAAATATTGAGGTATTTGATGTTTATTTCGTACAGTTGTTTTCCCCTCAGTGTTGTGATCTGACAAGAGTCCAATCGCTTTCTCATAACTACTTGCTTGTTTACTTAGTTTTAGAAGACAAATGGAGGTATAATGAGAATACTTAATATTAAAAAAAGAGAAACTCATATATTCAGGGGTAATCAGAATAAAGGATGGCCTAGTTTTTTCTAACAATTATTTCTATTGTCCATTATGTGTAACCAAGTGTAATAATGATAAGAATTTGAAAAAGTTCAGTGTCTTATTTTGGCTCAAGGCCGATTAAAACTACCCAGGTTGTGAGAAATCAGTCAAATATGAATTTTTCCCACGATAAAAAATGTGCGCAACCTGTGTTAAAACACAAACTTGTTTATTACGCATGAATCATTTACTAGTTAGGTCAGTCTTGTCGAATTCGGTGTTACAATGACAAAATGATTACAACAAAGCTACGGTAACTGTTTTTAATCAGAGTAAACAGTTTTTTTTTTTAAATGTAGTAAAGTTTCTGTTTTATTCTCCTTGTGTTTTGAAGATTTAGACTAGGGATGCAAACAATTAATCGATCACCAATTAATTATCAGTAAGAATTTACTCGATTAAATTAAATTGATTGCAATTAATTGAACATTTTGCGGTCCATTTGAACTGGGGTAGTAGTGCCCATATATATATACTGTATGGTATAAGTGTGGTATAAGTACAGCAACTCCACAACTTTGCTGAATTACCACCTAAATACCTCACATTCAGCTGTGCAAGGAGCAAGTGGTTCAGCTTCACAACCTACAGTCACTGCAGTGTTGGGACGGAGCATATGCGACGCCGGGAAAGCGGAGGGCATTACCCAATGAATATGCAACATGGTTACAAAAGACATGCTGCCGATAAACATTGTTGATGGCGAGGGATTTCGAGAGGTGATAAACTACATCAGGGCCGGCTCTAGCCATGTTGGTGCCCTAGGCGAAATGACTCCCTGGCGCGTTCTGCTAAAATCCGCCAGATTTTTTTCAGATTCCACTATTCTCTCCAGGAGGATGTGCTGAGGTGTCGTCACAGGGCGCTGCACCCAAGTTAAAAAAAATTCAACTTGGGTGCAGTGTGCATGGGCACCAGTGCCAGCCTTGTGCTGCGCTCAGCTCGGCGCATGTTTGTCACCGCAAGTGACAAACATGTCTTTTTTTCTTTCTTTATTTGGTTTTTTTATTTGTTATTTTCAAGACAGAACACAAATGGCGGGCGCCAGTGTATCCCAAATGGTACAATAAATCTTTGATTAAGGAATATGATGTGCATTTTTTCTGTATATCATAAGGAATAGAGAGGGAAAGTTCAGCTTTTCAGGAAAATCACCGCTTATCAATTAATTGATAATCGATCAATAAGCTGAATCAACTATCAATTAATGAATTAATCGATAATTTGCATCCCTAATTTAGACCCATTTTAGCAATAATCAGAGAGCTGGTTCAGCTTTTACAGCTAGTGGCTGATGGCATAGCTTCATCAGTTTTGTCTTTTTTGTCATGCTGAACAGGATGTTTAGGCCTGTGCTCGACAGAAGGAGTGTTACAACATCAAGTAACTGGCTTGTAGTTTCACAGACCATGTGGTGTTGTATCTCAAAGGAGAGGCCCATTGATAGTTTGACTGCATGTCGGATCTAAGTCTACACTTGAAATTTAGAGTACCAGGTGGCAGCTACATCATCAAGCTTTCACTGCTCCCACAGTTTACAGCAGAGGTCACCTGGCCTGCATACTTACCTTCGATTTGTTTTGGTCTCTCTCTGCTTGGCTACTGTTCTATGAAATGTTGATGGGTACCGCAAGGACAGGCTTTAGTGAAAACCACTTGGGAGAGGGTGGGCGTCTGTTTGCAGTTATAATACAAATATGTTTATTGTATATTTAACATTGACTAGGTCACGAACCCCAGTATTTATACCACTGTGGTGATTGTTAAAACTTAAAGGACAAAGAAATTGTCTTTTGCTATTAATTGTTACACGTGAGCTGCAAATTTTCCCACAGCTCCCACAATCTTTTTCTCAATTTCAGAAAGAACTATGTCATATCACCATGAGAGTGCTGCATTTCTGCTGCCTGTGTTTTGCGTGACTTTTGTCCTCTAGTTAAGTATAAAGCAGCCAAGAGCCACCCATCCAGTGCACAGCACATCAGAAACTGCGCAATAAGAGCATGAGTTGCTAAAATGGAAAGTGGTTGCATAATTGCAATTGTCCTCAGAGTAGACCATTTTCATAAACACCATTGTGTTCTTCATGTATCTTAGCCTGTGTACATAAAGGATGTATTCTAATCACACAAAATCAATTGCTAAAGCCCTACAAACTATAGATAGCCTAATAGTTCTGTTTTTATTGTCCAAAAAAAATACCAGCAAGCCTAATTGGCAAAGATGTCCATTTAGAAATAAAGAGGGCCTGTGTGCTTTCAGAATACTCACAATAAATTCAATAAATGTTACAGCAGTGATAGAGACAAAGGTGATTTTAGTTTTTTGTCAAATAACATGAACTCCATTTTGAACATCTTACCAACACTGAGAAAATGTAGGGGAATTGGATTTAATTAGTAAGTTTGTGTATCTGCTTGTTGCAGTCTGCATCTACATTTGTGTGGTGGCCATGTGTGCTATCCTAATTATAAAAAACAAAAGCAAGGCAGCTGTGCCTGTGTTCATGTTAGTGTATCAAATTAGTAGCAGCAAGGTTATATGGCAGTGTTTATACTTGATCCTTTGTATGCTTCATACATCCTGTATGAATCTTTTTTTCTTGTGGACCTAAATTATATTGCCTGTATGTTTTTAGTAAAGTCACAGTGTTGATGGGCTACAAATCACCGACACTCATGCCAGTTTATCTGTTTTTCTTTGTTTTGTTTTGTAACATGAAACTCCAAGTCCAGAGTCGTTCAATATCCTTTCAAGACTTCAAGTTTATTTTGGCATTGGATTTGCAGTTTCCATTGACTGAGCAATTATATTTTAAATTGTAAACATTGTACATAATGGATTTTTCAATCAAACTTGCTTCTCCAGAGCAAAACTCAGCACATATTCCTCAAAATGACAAACTAGTGTGTAGGGCTTGGCAGTATGGTCACAAATGTTACCACAATAAAATGCATTATTTCAGTCGATATCAATAATTAGTTTGATTATACATCAAACAGTTATGTCACATTTAAGACTACTATTTTCTTCCGTGTGGAATCTGAACAGTCCAGAATGCAAATAATTAGCATTAGGCTTTTAATCACCAAAATAACAGTGTGCAGTTCCTTTGTGTACCTTTGTGCAGTGCACTCATGACTGGCCATGCAATATATAAATATCTATCTATCTATCTATTGATCGATCTACCTATCGATCTATCTATCGATCTATCTATCGATCTATCTATCACTGAAGATGCAGCAGGAGTCTTCTTACAATTGCTTGGGCTATTCTTTTTTTCTTTCTTTCTTAATAATCTCTCTGGCCTCTCATAACAACATGCACTTTAGGAAATTAATGCAAGATGCTAACTCTCATAGAAACAGCAATAATTCATCAACCATTTATCAAATCAATCTGAAAGTCAAACCATGTGTTCTTGAGTGTGTCTTGAGCATATGTGCCAAAGCGCTTCATGTTCCAGCTGTAGGTGATGCTATTACACCAACATATACCAACCATGTTTAAATCTCAGAATCAGCTGCGTAGATTTGCATCAAATTTTTCTCACATGTTCGCGAATCACGTCTAATTCATTGTATAAAGTTTGGTTATGTTTTGCGAAAAGGGGTTTGGTTTACTAGCAAAACAGATTTTCATCAAAATTGCAAAATCAGCTAACATTTATATCTCCAAAACTGTTCTTTCAGATGCTACCAAAACTGGCACAGACATTATCTACATGGTAGATGTGAAGTGTTTCAAATAGTGTTCAGATAGGTGAAACAGTGAGTCCACAGTGATTTTCAACATCTTGCTGTTCTTTCTTTATGCACACCATTTTCTTTTTCGCTCAGTGTTGCATCAAATGTTTCCAAACTATTTGACAATATACCTGAAACCTGCAGAATAATGTGCTTTTTTTATTTTTATTTACTTATTTATTTATTTAATTAGAATTTGATCACCATCATTTTGACTGTTGTATATATTTTTAGTTTAAACAGACAAAAGTGTCCCAGTTTGAGAGAGGGAGTGGTTTTCAGCTCTAAATAAACCTGAGCTTGGACTTGAATTTTTCAGAATAGTTGGCATTACGTGGTTGATGGAAACCCACAGTAATTTTCATGTTCTTGTATCGAATTTTCGAAAAGCACCTAAAATATGTGAAACATTTTGGATGGAAATCCAGCTTTGTGGCAATTAACATATGTGGCATGTTTTTAATGCCTCTGAAGGTCATATTGAGTTGAAGACTGTCTTTTGTTGGGAATTGCTGCTTGCGGCTATATTTTTCTTTGTTCTCATACATAGCTTTGTAAGAGATAATTCTAATGGCTTTAGTAAATGTTTTGCTTCCCTCCTGAGCACCTGGGGGACTGTTTACACTAACTTATCTATTTCTCTTTTCTTTCTGAAAGCCAAAAAAAGTTGTGCATCTGGAAATGTATACATGTCAGACTCTATCTAACAGCCCAGCCATCCCTAGTCATAAGGGGATAAAGACAATTCACTATAAATAGCTGAAATCCTATTTTCACATAAACTCTGGTTCTTCATAAAGCTGACAGAAAACACATATTGAATATGTGAAAGGCCAAACTGAAATGTCGCTTCATTTTGTTTACATGAATTAGGAAGACTAAGACTCTTTGATCGCATCAGGAGACTGAGGCTAAGGTTATGCCTTTTTATGTAATTTAATAACCTCTAACCATGGAAGAATTGTGCAGCATGCTGTAGAGAGGAAAATAAACCTAAGATCTGCAAATGGAAAGGAGCTTCACTCAAAGGTAAAGTGCAGGCAGAGTGCATTATTCTCTGTCCTTCTATCTCAGAGGCGCTCAGATATGTCCTTTCCATTGGCAACGATGTGCACCTACTTTGTCCATATTCAGAATCAGATTAGGCACTGTGTAAAAGGCATGGCTAAAGGCCAGCCATTACATTGAAGACTATAGCGGCTCGATGACATAATCAATGTCACTGATTATGGAAATGTGTCAATTTGCATAACATGCATCGAAGCATCACAGTGGTGGCTGCACCCAGTCAAAGCATGTGTTCCCCTGGAGAATAAGCTGCAGCTAAAACACCCTGCCCTCATTCATCTAAAGTGTTGGAGTATTTTATACAGCGACCCAGCAGTATGGTGGCTAGGCTAATGCGCTTATCACAGCACTATAACTTCTATGTACGAACACTTGAAATGGCGAGAGCTTTCTCAGCAGTAGTTTCAGCAGAAGTTTCTGTACTGCTGCTGAAACAGTAATACAACGTTACACCATGGGTAATCTTTATATTTTCTGTTCACTGTAATGGCAATGACAATGGCTTAAACTAACCTTACAGACTGTTCTTACAGTCTGTAAATCATTTAAATTATTTTCTTTGCCCCACACTGATGCAAAAATACATTTGCCAGTGATTATCTTATTTGCATATTACTCTAGTGATGACATAAGTCCATGTCATAACCATTTTAATTTTTAATTCAAGTACTAAAGTACAAATGCTTATTCTGTAATGCCTCTCTAATGATGACACCTAGCCCATCGTCATTACCTCAGGTTGCAAGAAGGTGTGTGGAAAACCATGTCGGGTCTTGGAAAACCAGGACAGGTTTGCAGCATGCCTGTGTGTGCAGATGCATGAAGGAATGTGAGCTATGTGTCATGCTAACCCACTGCACTTTACATCCCAAGGCTGGGCTGTCATTAGCTGCTATGTGCCATCTTTTTAAAACATGCAGTTGGCCACCAGTTTAAAAGGTTCTTTGCGGGAATTATGATGAATAAATAAATCAATAAATGGTCTGGTTAAATAATATTACATGACTTGCAAAACTTGTTGCTGACACAGATGGTTGCCATGGTTACTATGCAATTTTTGTCACAGGCATTCTCCAGCTTTACACAGAGCAAATACTGGGTCATGTTAAGCTTTTCTCCTGCTCCTCTCTTAGGTGATGTGGTGTGTTTCTAGATTACAAAGTAACTGTAGTGGACAGCTGAAGGAGTGTTTACGTAGCCTTTAGTGGCTACCAAAGCATTTTTTCACCCGCATTTGTGCCTGCATTTGTCCGTTCAAGGGGTGGATCATTCCAGCCTAGCCATATTTATGTTACTGGCATGGCATCATCTTCACACAGGTTATTTTTTCCTGCTTTACACCAGGAGAGTGTTAGTATGTCTGTGTTAAGAGTCTACGAGTTAAAAAATGACCAATAAACCATAGCCATGTAATCACAGTTTGAAATTAACTTTTTGTATCACCAGCCATAATGGCTACTGGGTTTAAAAGTAACCAGCCAAAATTATGTTAGATATGCCTATTGTTACACATGGGTTTGACACAGTTAGTGATTGAAATGCTGTCCCATTACCGCAGGATGGCAAATTGCACAACATTTTTCACATCTAAATTTATGGACAGGTGTCATCGTTTATGTCTACTGGACAGCAGTTTAACCTGGGTTTCAGTTTCAAATTATTTTTGTCTCAAACCCTGTGCAAAATACATAGCTACCTTCCATATCCAGGCCTTCAGCAGGTAAACATAAACAATACAAAACACAGTAGATACCATAAATCCAAACTCAGCTCCAGTAAAGTCAAATAACCCCACCAACCCAACACAAGGTACTCCTCCCTTTCTAGCCAGAACCCCCCTCTCCACAGCAAGTGCACAGGCAACCTATGATGGGTCCTTTATGAAGGGTAGCCTATGTAAGTATTTTTAGGCCTGCCTAAAACTTAAATGGCAAAAATACATTGACCTTTAAGTCTCGTACATATGTAACCTGGGCAGCAGGCTGATGTGATCAATACTGACTGGTGGAGGGAGAGAGAGTTTCTGAGAATGAGCAGAATGTGGTAGCTCTGCAAATCCCATATCCACCAGGCTAATATGCTAATATTAGATTTTCAAATGGAGTAAACAAAGCAAGTGATGTCCTAAGAGTAGCACTATGAATGGTATGCTTCGTGTGTGTGCGTGTGTACACAAGTGTGTGCACAAGTGTGTCGCTGTCAGAGAGAACCATTCGTAACAATAGGAGAAAGAGAGGGGTGATTCATTAAAAATTGAGTCAAATTGTTTGTGATACCGAAGATGCTGTGTTATGATACAAAAAAAAACTGATGCAAATACTCTGTTCATGTTGTTGTTGTTGCACAAAGTAACTGTACTACTTGGTTTCCAAAACAGAAGAGGTCTTTTTTTTTCTTTCTTTTTTTTTCAGATGAATACAAAAGGAGTTGTATTAGAAACAATCAAACTCTGAAGAGGCAGGATGTGACAGAGAAGGGTGTGACAGCAAAAAGACATAGTTTCCTTACTGTTGACTCAGCTTTTAATAAAATACATTCAGTGGATCCTTTCATTTGGTTTTTATTGTTTATTGCTTTTCAAATTTATTCTAGCTGGTTTAAAATGTGTTCAGTAACTGATCTACTTGACCGGAATCCAGAAATCTCATTGGCCATGTTGGCTGGAAAAAATGTCAAACGGAAACCCTGGGGGGTTTTCCTTCCTGTTCCAGTTTGGTGTCAGGCCATGCCCTTCAATATGGAGTCCTCTGAGGTGTGATACTTTGGGAAATTGACATTAAGGCAAACTAGTGGCTTAACAACTGGGGTAGATCTTGTTACACTCAGATATTGACCTCTCTCACAGCAGCAACCAACGATCTGACCTGTCAGGGTTCAGTTGCGTCAGTACTTCGTCAGCTTTTGACTCCACTGGAACATTTTCATTAGCTGTGAAGTTTGTTGGGAATTTGTTGGCTGTGCCTGTTTGTACATTGTCCTCATGCCACATTATTTTCTGGGGACTTATCTGTTCAGTAGAAATGTAGAAATGTAATCCTTCTCAATAGTAAACTGAGCACCGTGACATGCCTTGCCCTTGCCTTTTTGATGTTACCAGCATTCTCTCTGCAGCTGATGAGTGTGTGCAACTAAGTGTGAGTGTGTTTAATTTGGATGCAAATAAGTACTTGATAAGCTCCAATAGCCTGCCCATTAGTCATCAGTTAGTATTCATATTAGCATTTATCACATGTTGGAGTTGTTGGAGAGTATACAGAGAATTGAGAAGTATTTTAGGCACATCATGTGCAGGTGAGTGGAGTTTAGTAGAGATATGAGATAACAATAATGATTTGCTGATGAGATGGAAATCGAATAATTTAAACAACAAATCTCACTTGTGTCTTTTAGCCTAGTACATAAGGTGGTTGGCATGTATTTCAGTTGGCATGTACATTTGTATAACCTCCAAACCTTTGGGTGTTGAGTTCTGGAGTGGCTGTAAATCAGACTTGCAGTGTTGGTACACTTAGCTGTATCCTGACACTCTTGTTGCAAAGCATGCGTGCTGTGTCTCCGGCTGCAGGCTGGTGCTGTGTGCTGGGACAGAGCATCACTGTACAGTGTGTCACTGCATTTGTGGACATGTGCCAAATGCTGTTTATAGCCTAGCTGGGGTCAAGTTTGACAGCTCTAATAACCCTGAATGCACTCACCGTCTAATCCATAAAAGGCTTTAGAATGAAAGCTGGGAATGACTGGGCTTCCTCTGTATCACAAAATACATCCGTCTGTGTTGTCTGGCTGGCTGACTCTCTGTCTGTGTAGCTAAATAGCTAGATAGAGGGAGATGTAATAGTGTGCCCTAAACCTGTGGATTGGGACAGTGAGGACCTTTTATGCTTTGTGGTGCTGTGTCAGTGTATCTTGGCTCACTTTTCATCCAGGGTTAGTACTGACGGGATGGCTGTAAAATACATTTTGTCTGAGGTTGAAACTAACTTTAGGCCCGTTTGAACCTGCAATGTTTGTGATTATTAAAGTTATTCCAACAGAAGCAAATCACACTACTTGTGGGTTAAATTCATCATCTACTCAACTGTCTCATCTATCATCTCCTGCATCATGGAAGCATAAGATGATGTTAGCTGTTATATGTGCACACTGACCCAATCTGTTTCCCTTCCTGTGTGCTTCCAGATGCCCCCTCCACAGAGCAGCAGGATCTGTTCACACAGAAGCTCCAGCAGTGCTGCATGCTCTTCGACTTCATGGACTCAGTCACAGACCTGAAGAGCAAGGAGATCAAGAGGGCCACACTCAATGAGCTAGTGGACTACGTCTCCACCAACAGGGGGGTGCTGGTGGAGTCTGCATACCCAGAGATCACCAATATGGTGAGGACACACATCTAGTCTACTGTATGCAAAGACCAAGACCTGTAAATACAAATGAATTCGCAGTTGTGGATTTGAACAATTCCAAAGCCACAGAGAGATTTCATCAGGATTCTAAATGCTAAAATAATCCTGAACTAACATTAATTGTTATAGCAATGTTGAGGGTTGTTTGGTTGTTTGATATTGCCAACAGGCCTGCATTCAGCCAAAAAGATTTGGTCATCTCCTCATCCTGACATGAGTTAAACTCCACTGAAGTTTGTGTCCACATAACATGAGGGATTAGCTAACGTTGCTCCACAGTTTGGAACAAATATGACTATTTGTTCCAAACTATTCATGCAGCATAATCCAGTTGTTCTGCAGTCAAGTGATTGCACTGCGGGTAGTTAATTCAGTAATTACTTCATCATCTCCTATCTTAATTTTCTCACTCTTTTTTTGAAATTTTAATTATCATGCATTTACATCAACATTTATCCGATAACTTAAGTAAATATGAAAGTAAGTCATTATTATCCCCTTGATTGTGCCAGTGCAGCACAAAATAGTTATCAAATACTTGGGATGAGGAATGCATGAAGACAGCATGACAGGTTTCCTCTCTGTTGATGCCAAGATACTAAACTACATTTTTTGGATTGCTGCCTTGGGTTTTTATTGTTAATTACCGTATACATTTTTTTTCTCCCAATTCAAAATGCATCCAGCTCTTGTGCCACTCAGAATCTTGAAATTCAACTTACCATTTTACATCTGTTTAATGAAAATACTAGCCATGACTGATAGGCCAGTTAGCTTACTGTAGTTTGTGTCCTTTGCATTGTCAACAGTTCAGATTTGCATGTAATAGTGATGATGTTGAGGCAATTTATCATTTCAGCGATGAAAAATTACATGAATTCAGTGTGATTCAAAAGAGGACCTTCAGTCTCTTAGGTTTCAACAATAAAACCTTTGGAGAGGTTTATGCCATAAAAGGAAAGCAAAAAGAGTTGAGATTGTGCTCTTTTAAGGGGCAGGGTGAAAGAAACACTTAACAACCAACTGGCAGCTCTGAATGTGCATCCCTTCCTACATGCTTATAAATCATTCGATTTCTTAGAGAATGCTTAAGATTATGTTCATTCCAGTGATTGCCTACACACTCAGTATATCCTTATTCAAAGGAAGGGGTTGACATAGGGCTTGATAAATCTTCCTCACCCACTCCCTTTAATCACATTTGTTGCTTTGCCCTTGTCTTAACCTACACTGTTGGAGCGGATGTCAAACTAGGGCAATCCAGTTAGCCCCCTTCACTAGCCCACTAGCAAAGCCTAAAGCTTGTTTATACAGAACACATTTGCAGAAAGTTATAAGCCATATCATCTTAGACAATGCTTTACCGGCATGACAAGTTGCTGTAAACTTTCAGGCGATGCATGTCTGTGCTATGTGATATTTCAGGGACCAGTAGGTGTGGTGTCATTGATTGACATCTCTGTCTGGTATGATCACTTCTGCATTATGCACCTCAGTGTGCTGCGAGCTTCAGGGTTCTTTCCTTGTGAATCAAATTCATTATTAGGATACTGGAAACACATTTTATGCTCATCATGCATGGGAATCTATCAGAGCTATAACCCATCACAAAGTCACTCAGTGAAGAGGTGTGTTTGAGATAAGACTTTTACTAGACAGTAGAACTTGTGAACTATGTGGCATACCACATAGGGATCGTCAGCCCTCTAGAGGTAGATTTTTTCTTTTTTTTTTTTTTTTAATCTGCCATTGTTCTCTTTACTACAGCCTTGTTCACCACACTTTTAAATTGGTCTCTTGCTGAAAGGAAACACGGGCTGCCGTGTCATTTAGGTTTAACCTACTTGGCAGGGCAAGCTCATTGTTCCACATGACACACATGTCCTTGCATGTCAGCCAAGGTATAATGCTCATTTAGGCTGGCCTCGCCATGAATGTCCTAAATAAATTGATTAGTGCATTATAAGTATAAGAGAAGCCCCAGACTTAAAAAAAAAAAATGTTGTCATATCACACAGTTTTGCAGCATTTTTTATTCACATCCATGTATACATTTAACCATAAAAGTCCAATTGCAGGTGGCAACATCAGTGATGCTCCAAGAGTAGGTGGGGTTCTGTAATGTACGGTTTGACCTTGTGTCTGTTTAACCACCAACTCACCCTCCTTTCTAAGTATATTTAGGCCAGCACAGTATAGATTTGCATTCATATAGCAGGTACCCTGAGGAACCAAGGTTCCTCCCACAGTCCAGTAATGATTCATGCACAACATTCAGAATACAATAGTCCATATTATGGTCAGCACTACCACAAAGCACTCCTTATTGCAGATTACCATCATGCATAGATAAGAAGAGCACGTCCTTAGCTGAGTCAAGGTGATATCAGATTACTAATGGGCTATAGGTAATAATCCAAGTCACACCTTCCAACTATTGACTCAGGAAAATGGAAACCCCCTCTGTCTATGTCACATTGTCTCTCTAGGCTTTGTTTTCAAGGTGCATCAATACTTTGCATACAAACTGAAAGCAATGTGATGTAAGTGATTGTAAATGTGTGCAGTCGAAAGCAAAAAACAAAAACAAAACATAGACAAGAAGAAGAGAGCCACGGAAAATTAAGCCTGTATCCAACAGCTTACTCTTTCAGGGATCTTTTTTTGAACCCATTGTGATAGTCATTCTGCTTTTGAAAACATGGCCTTACAACAAAACACTGCAGAATAAACCATTCTTGCCAAAAAAGTTTTTCCTATTTATTTCCTCAACAAGGGAGTGTTTGGAATAATTACTAATTAATAATTACTTATCCTAAACTACAATGGAATCCATTGATAAATGGCTGGCTTTAAGCATCTACAATAACTAAAAAGTGTGATGTTGCTCTTTACAAACTCTGTTAGTATAGGACATGCAAGTTTGGAGCACATTTCATGTTTCACTCTTTAAACAACGGGGAGGCTCTTTTGGATCAGGTGCAATGGTACAGGAGGAAAGCTACTTTCTCTGCAGTGATAACACTAGAGCCAAGACTGGAGAAAAGTCTGACAGATGCATAACTACAGAGCTGCTCATTAAAAACTACAGTTAAAGGGAGCCAGCTGAAGAGAATTTATGTCGTGCCATTAGGTTTGTTTGAGTTGACTATGAGCAAGCAAATTATGTTCCATGGACTGGGTACTTTGGGTGGGCAGAGGTCAGTAGACTACTCAGGCAATGCAGGTGCTGTTACTTGTCTGTATACTTATTATGTAAAATACACAAACATTGTCACTTTAAAGGTAGCAGATGAATCCCTGGTAAGATAATTGGCCCAAGGTTATATATATATATAGAGAGAGAGAAAACTGAACCATGGCCATTGACTGCTGTGAGTCTTACATGGTCTTTTGGTCATTGGGGTCAGTGCTGACCACTTGCTAAACAGAATGGAATATATAGCGGCCAGTCAGGTTAAATTTAAAAAGATTACTTCATTCAGTTCCAAATGTTAAGCAGTAACGGGACAATTACTGTCATTTCTGTCAGTTATAATGTAGACGTACTTATAAGATGATGTTAAATTGGTGGTTAAATTAGTGGTTGCAAAATGATGCAATTTTCAAAGCTTTCCAGTAGCATTGAGGCTAAGTGGTGTTGACTGGTTGCATAACCAGAGAAACAAAAACATTAATTCCTAAATACTTTAAAAATTCAGTCATCTCAGCACATAGAAATGTGCATCTTCTTAACCACATTCTGGTCATTTTCACCAATGAAGTAGTTGAAATAGTTCCCTATATAGACTATCTTTGGGCAAACAGTATATCACTGTATATGAAGTTGCACAGCCCAAAAAAATGAGAGGGGCTATGTCATGTGGGCTTGTGGTCTGTGCATCACTTAATGACAGCTGGACAGCCAGCTCTCTATAATGTGATGACATTTTGACAAACCTCAGATTAAAATTAGAAAAGCATTTTGAGAAATCCTCCTTGGGCAGGCTGCCCAGATAAACCCTATGTATGGGAAACACTGCAATGTGCACTTTGTTTCCACAATAACCAGCTGCCACTATCAGCAAACATCACCTCTGTCCAACTGTCACACACATACCAGTACCGTACTCTATTTGATCAGAGTAAGAACTGATAACAACTTTTCTACCGGAACTTTAGACATTTTTATTCTCGTTGTTGTAAGCTCTTAGCTATCCATGCACCATATAACACCGCATCCTATTTATTAGTAAATTTATATTCAAAAAAAAGAAAAGAAAAGTTCAAGGCTGCCACTTTTGTGAAAACAACAGTGGCAGTTTCAACACTACAGATGTAATAGCACCAGGTAGTGGCTAGGTATTTCTGATTCTAAAAGATGAAAAAAATAAAATATACACAACTCCAGTACCATCACCATCAACCTTGTTGAGCAATGACAAGGCGATAATTCTCAATTCCAGAGCCAGTCTCCAGTTTACACTTCAGTCCACTTTTCTGCAGATTTTTCAGGGGTCATAATCTTAGCCATGTAAGTCAGAACAGAGGGACAATGGTCCAGTTCAAGAGCACAGACCCAGGTGAAAGTCAGGGTTCTGCACTCTCAGCAAGGCTCTGAATGAGGTTAGACAAACAACAGCTGTGCCATCAGACAGCCCAGTTGATAATAGCTCTTCCGGATACTTCATGCTTGGCATCACATGGTAATGAAGAGGTGGGTGTTAAAAGTGCAGTCCATTATGCTGCTGCAGCGAGAACCACTTTGATCAGTGAGATTGTTAAGAGTACAAACAGCCAGGTTTCTCATCAATCTAACCCTGGGGTTTTCCTCTTTTGCCCACTCTGTTCTTATCAGTGGCATATTTTGGCGGGCGAAAAAACCTTCTCTCAATCAGTGTGATTGAATTGTTCCTCTTAATATGTCTGTGATGAGTAAAAAGATGGGGCTATTTGAGTAGAGCATGCCTGAGCTATTATTTCCTTTTTATTCACTTTCCCTCCCACTCTCAATAATTCTCTCTCTCTTTCTCTCTTTCTCTCTCTCTCTCTCTCTCTCTCACCCTTCTTCTCACTCAAACACACTAACCAAAGAGCCAGTGATTAATCACAGCATTATTTTAATTTGCCACAAATACATTCAACTTTCAAGCACTGTTGTGTTGGTTGCTTCTAGTGCCACCTGCAAACCCAAACCATGCAGATCTACAGCCTCCCTTGTTATCAGCAAGCCTTAACTGGTTTCACTTACAGCACTGTCACTTAGAGTCGCTCTGCTTGATATCCCCTGCATTGCAACCCACACCCCCCAAGCTCACACACATAACCACTCTCTCCCTTTTTCCCCACAATGAAAATCTCTCAGGCATGTCTCATCTTTCCCACCCTTCCATGATTTTTCTCTTGTGTTTGCTCTATCCTTATTCTCCAGTGATGGCTGTTGAGAATTGAATAGACATGCATAATGTTTGTGTTGTGAATTACATAACCCATTATGTTATATAGACTGTGCACATCAGAGATTGGCACAGCATAATAAACCACACTAGAGACTGTGTGGTGGAGCATTTTTTCTGACTGTGATATTATTCACTGTAAAGTTTCATGGATCTGATACTTTGATGTTATGCTAAATTAAAGGTTATTATGACCATTGTGGAAAAAAGTGGTTGTATGTTGCTGGTAACACCAGGCTTTAATTTGCAGTTAGTTCATATTAGACATATGCATGTGTTCCCTTGGCAGTGGTTGTCACCAGCACTCAGCATTTGTCTTGAGTGTGTGAGCATTGGGCCTAAGGCCACTCCAATGGCAAGATGGGCATCACACTGAGGTGTAATGTCCCGCCTGGCAACCTACCCTGAGATCTGGGTCATGTGACTACAACTAAACCAGTGAGATGGCTTGCATCAGGGAAAGTTAAGCAATATGCCACTGAGAGCTCACAAGGATAGCACTTTAATTTATTCACCTGCCTCAACATCTTGTTTAGCATCAGCTCGGCATGCTCTACAGATGCTGACGAAAAGCAGTATGTATGGAGGGAGGAGGGCGCTGTAATCTGAGTGCTGGTCTCCCTGAATTTATTTTTGGCTTAATATTGGTTATCTGTCGAAGAGGAAAGAAAGGTGAACCTATGTTTGGATCCAAATGTCTGATTCCATTACCAAGAACCCAATGATTTTTAAAAGAAACAACTATAACCAACTATAACTATATTACATTACATATATTACATTTCTCAAACAAGATTACATATTTTTTTTTCTAATGGAATTCAAAAATGTATGTGTTATTTCTTGAGAGTCAAAATTTGTGAGTATTTCTTACGCCTGCTATTTACTTAAATCATAGCTTGTGTGCTGTATGGCATTGATTTAAGTTCTTGAAGAATTTGGGAGCTGACAGCGTTTTGGCTCTATTTTAGCTAGACATTATAATACATTTGTCCCTCTTCTTATGCAAATGTACTGCAAACCCACTGCAAACATGTTCAGTGGGTTTGAGGTCTGGTCACTGTCGAAGCAAAGCCAGGTAAGACAGTACTGCTGACTCTTCCTTGGATTTCAGATCGGCCTGACCTAACTTTGATGCATGTGTAGGGCCATTAAGCCAGAGGGGCTTTGGTTAGTGTGTGGATGATTCTGTCATAGTGACCAGTTCCAGAGAAGATAAAATATCCATGCTATATTATAGTGTATATATATAGCATAGCTATATATAGCTATGCTATAGTCACCATGTTTGCCTGTAGGTTTTTTGCACTGCTGAATTACCTACTAATTACCTCACATTCAGTAGTTGTTTCGCATAAAGTCTTTGATTATTGCAACTGTAAATGTCAAACTTTGATTCATTTGCAAACGAAACCTTGTTTCAGTCTTCATTAGTGAAATTTTAGTATTATTTCCCCCTCGCTGAATGTTGATACTTGTTTTGTCATCGAAGAAGTGGTTCTGAAGCTGCTACAGTTACAGATGCTGTTACATCTTGTAAAGGTGAAAGCTTGATATACCTCTTTCAAATCTCTCCAGCATGCATTGCCTTGCCCACCTAGACACATTGAATTCAGTGACAAATTTGATACAAGATGTTGTTATCAGTACTCAGGAAAACAATTTGGCTTCAGTAAGATGTATTAATATTGTTATAAACAATATGAAAGATAAAGCACTAGCAGTGGTGGTAATAACCCATACCACATTATTTAGTCATTATCTGGTATCTAACAGGCAGGTGATGCACTACTGGACACAAAAAATGGATCCAGCGAGGTGAACAAGGTCTAGTCTTTGGAGTAGGAGAGGTCAGAAGGTGCTGTAGGAACTATCAAACTGCTGGAGGATCAATATGACGAAACAGCAAGAGTCAATTTGTCATATTGAAAGGTCGATTTTATAGTTGTCTAAAGAAATTGTGAGCTGGGTACAGCCCTATACTCCACAGACCTATTATGTGCCTGTGTTAATTTTGTATGTTTGGTTTCCTTTTGCTTTATAACTATGAACTATATATACACATCAAGATGTTCTTCAGACGTTTCACTGTCTCTTGGTGGTGAGGAGTGGATGGCTGCCTGACTGGAGGCTTGTAAATCTGCCTCCTTTCCGGCTCCCTCTGCTATTCTCATCACTCTCAGTCTGCTGGGTGTGAGTAGGAGGTATCTGTGGCAGGTTGCTTATCTGAACGCTAAAAAAGACTCCAGTCTGTGTCAGCACCCAGGCAACATCTTCCTTTGCTTGTCCTCCCTCCATTTTCTGTAATTACTGTTTTTCTTTACCATCATTCTCCCTAATTCTATTTTTCATTTACCCACTTTATTTCTGTTATGCATGGCCAGGGCTAGTTCTGTCTTTCCATCTCAAACCGTCACTTGTATGCACACGCACAAAAACAAACACCTACTGCTTCCACTAAAGCAGTGATAACCCAGTGTGATTGTATCCTGCCGCTTCAGAAGCCCTGGTTCATTGAAAACTGTCTTCAGATGTTTACACTCAAATGATTAAAAGAAAGATAAAATACTAGGCTGTTTCTTTACTGTATTTTTGTCGTCTGGAAATGATTCTCCAGAGACATGGGCTCTATAATCCAGGTCTCTTACAGCAAAATTAGGGGTTAATTTCACCATGTTTAGCTTTGTGTAATTAACTTCATTACAACATGTTTTAAACTTGTTACTATTCCTAGGCGATACGCATTCACTCACGTAAATTGCTGTCCATGCTTTGTTATTAGCCTTTTCATCCTTTTCAACTCTAGCTCAAATAAAACTGCTATTCCTCAGGGAAGTGTTGCTGGAAGCTTTTCAGCTTGTCAAAACTTTGGGCTACTGTCAGGTGAAAAAAAATCCTTTGCCACTTTTCCTTGTCCATTAGCGTCATTTAGATTTTCCAGCTGCCAGTAGGTAATTGGATGTTGTCTTTCCCACTCCTATATGTGACCGCGTGCTCACACACCCACGTATACCCACACACATAATGCCAGCCTCTCTCGCTCCCTTCTACTGTGCATGTCACTCTGCAGTTTAGCCTGGCTAAAAATAACAGGGTGTGATAGTGGTGATGATGACCTGACTACAACCATCGTCTTCAGTACAGAATTTTAATAGGGAGCTGTGATTCATGTGAATATGTAATGACTTTATCTATCCCCTCAATGTTTTGTAATGTCATTACACATCATCTCTCATTTAAATGAAACATGCTTCGCGACACTGTAGGTTGTATGCCTCCTCAATAATTCGATCAGCTGCCTGTGTGTGTGTGTGTATGTGTGTGTGTGTGTGTGTGTGTGTGTGTGTGTGTGTGTTTCCATGTATCATCAGCTCTGTAGAATAACAAGGCATTCATCAAATAACAACTCACAAAGATGTTTCTCTTCCCAGCCTCAGGTATAGCATCGGCATTCAGAACCACAGTTGTTATGGTGGCTCAGTTCCCATATATAAGTTTTAAAATCATACTGTGATTGGACATATACTCTTTGAATCACAAAACTCTTACTGCCATGGCCAGACCTCCCTCATTTCCATTGTTTTTGTGAACATTTCAAACAGTACGTAGATTTTTATTTTTTTTTTAAAGGATGTGGGCACACTTTGTGTTTTTAAGGTCTGTCAGTATTAATGTTCACAATAATGGACTTAATTCACAAGTTTAAAAGAAAACCCTACTGAGATCACAAAAAAATTCTCCATACATTCTGAACAAAACAACTCCAGCAAGCATTCCCTGATTACATTTTAGATATTATTCCGAATGTAGTTCTTAAAGCAAGTCCTTGCCTTCCATTCATATATTGAAGTTAAGTTTTTGGATGATAATTCCATAGAAAGGCCAGTGAGGACATTAGTTGTTGGTGAAAAGCAAGGTTTCCCAGCCTGCTGTGTTTCCAATAGATGAATTACCCACATTTTTTGACACTCTTATTACAAGTATGTCTGATTCTGGATGATTCCTATGCTTATTTTGAGCTTGCTAGTTTCCAGGTGTCTTTTTCTCCATTCTATTTTTTTTTTTTTTTTTAACCAAAGAAATTCCCAAAATTATGATTTTGTACACACATTATAAGTATAAGTTATGTCAGATGAGAACAACCAAACATGCCAAACAAGTGTCAAAATGTTTGCTCTCTTTCAGGTTTTGTCACACTCTTTGCACCTGGACACTAGGGCTGTGCAATAGAGACAAAGTCTTGTATCACAATATGGATAATTTCATATCTTCATAACAAAACGATAGTGAAAATTTAAAAAAATAATGTCTATACAAAACAACCATACACGTCATGACTACTTTTTATGATTCTGTGAACCAAATACAAATGAAAGGCACTTTCTCCTTTCTCCTTTTTGTTTTGAAGTAACATTGTACAGAGCTAAGATTTACTTTTTTTTGCAACAACAGCAGTAGAAACAATGGAGGGAAGTCTCTATCAATACACATTTTTCTCTCATCCAGTGATACACCTACTAGTTTAGTCACACTGATAAATGAAGGTGTGTTTCCTTACAGGAACAACTAGTGTCCGGTTGTAGTCCATTTGTTTTTATGCTGTGCAGTCAAATAACACTACCATAAAAAATATTCTGGTTTGCCAGCTTTCACACATTTCCTATTAAAAATATTTTTGGGACCCTTACAGTTTAATCTCTTGACTATTTCTTGGTCATAAGAATTGAACTGAGTCAGGTTTGCCCCTTTGACATTATAAGAAATATTTTGAAATGAAGGCATTACGGATTGGTCCACAAAATAAAGAGATCATAGTTGACGCACACACAAATATACACATAAATACAGCATGTGATTCACTTAACCTTTGGAATTCATGTTTTACATGTAAAGGCTCACTTGTTAATGGATTATCTCAGAATGTCGGGTTCTTTTTTCGTTTCTGTATCTTCAGGAAATACTCTCCTGAGATATTGCTACTAAGAATGTGAACCCCAGTTTTGTTACAGCTGATAACCTAGTGTTTACGGCACTTCTCTAAACAAGCTTTTCTTTCCACACAGGTTAGCACCAATATATTCCGGACTCTTCCGCCAAGTGAAAACCCTGATTTTGACCCAGAGGAGGATGAACCCACTCTAGAGGCTGCATGGCCTCACATACAAGTAAGCAATCCTATACATCAGCATGTGTGGATTTCTCTTACCCTCTTTGTGTGTTGTAGTTGTTACATGGTGCTATTAGTTTTATGATGTTTTTTTTTCTGTCTTTCTTTTCCAGCTCGTCTATGAATTTTTACTGCGTTTTTTGGAGAACCCAGACTTTCAACCCAGCATTGCAAAACGTTACATTGATCAGAGGTTTGTTCTGCAGGTAAATGTCTTAATTATATCAACTTTTTCTCTGTCCAAGATGGAAGATCAGCTAGGCTCCATCCAACTCAAACATTGAAAACATGGCATAAAAATTAAAGCAGTAATGACCAAAACATAATGTGTTTTTTGAGGGACAGCCACCTGTTTTCTGTGGACCAAGACATGTCGTCAGTCCATTGTAGCTAGTGTATGTCTGGCTTGGCTCAATGCTTCATGACAACCCACCCGCTGCAGGAGTGCTGCAGTTTTCTTCATGAAGCTGCAGACTGAAGCAGCTAACAGGGACCACAGAGTCTGGAATGTTGGCTGGGCCACATCCGAGGTGCCTGGGCTGACTTTCCATGATGTGAGTGTGTCGTGGGGAGCTTTAAATAGCTTCCTGTTGTTTACTCTTCAGGAGAGAAAGGGACTGTGGTTGGACAGAGTTGAGGCAAAGAAGGCCCATGCCTAACGTTTCAGTAACCATAATGCACGCATTGTAATTAGGAATTTGTCTTTTCAAATGACCCTCTGACATGCTTCTGCTTGCCTGCATCGCAGAGAGTCAAAGGAGATGGGCAGAAGGGTCAAAGGAAATGGCCAGAGATGTCAAAGGACATGGGCAGCCAGTAGCAGCACCCCTGGAGTTGGCAGAGAGGTTTGATGGCTTGCTCAAAGACCTTTGGGCAGAAGTGGACAGACTTTGTTGTTGTGATCAAATGTGCAGCCTTACAGATACAGAACAGTCTTTCTAAGCACCAGACTGCCCTGAAGCCACAGAAAGTGGGTAAATTACAGTTACAGATGGATTCACAGGTGGCCTATTAAGTTGAATGCCAACTAGTAATATACTGTATATCAGCTCTGAAAGAGGTGTGACAATTACCATTTTCACATGAGATGAATTTTAAAAGCAGCTTGAGACAGTCTGTGGCCAAATTGCAGGTGTATTAGCCACAAAACAGGAACATTACTTAATGTTGCAAGGGTAATTGTGAAAGCATTTGTGAAATACAGACAGACTGTATCACTAAAGAGCAATGGTGATCACAGGGCAGGGTTCACTGCCAGAGATAGACTGTCACTACACAACTGAATACCTCTGTGACACATTCTGCGTATAAACTGGTGTTCGCTGCCAGAGTGCCTTTCAGAAACTGCATGTGCATTAATGCACAGATGTGTATAGTGAGCACAAAACCTGGACCCCTGAGCAAATGCTAAAAATAATTTGCTCTGCCAGTCTCTTACGCTTTTCCTTACAACTGCACTGGTTTATGTTTGGAGACGTCCCAAGGATGCTTTGATCCACGGTGTCTCCTGCCAACTGTTAAATATGGTGGTGTAACTGTAATGTGTGAGCAGCTATGTAGTGGGAGTCACCAGGCCCAAAGAATGCTCTGCATAGTTGTATAGCTGGGAATTTGAGGTTATTTCACAGGATCAGGTGTAACCTATGGTGTTCACCTGGTTTCCTCATGGTATCCCCATCTTCAAAAATGATGGTGACCCATTACACACTGCTGAACAAATTAAAGAGCGGTCTCATGAACATCAGGATGACAAATGCCCTGCTCGATTTCTCCAATCACCACATCTGTATCATTCAACTTTTTTCAGAAAGTTCTTGAGCTTGAATTTTTAATTTATTTTCCAGAAGTATTAAATTATGAAACGATTGAAATATTTACCAAAACCATATGCAAGTTTTTTTTTTTCTATATATCTGGGTCTAGCAATGACGTGATGAAGCTGAACTAGCAGAAGAGAAGGTGGTAAAACTCTAATGTGGTGTAGTCTGGATGGAAGGGTAAAACTATTTTTTTTTTCTTCAGATTTACCCAGCTTAGTGTGGACATGGCCTAGCTCCCACTAGGTACCAAATATTCATATGTTGTGTTGCTAAGTTTTTTAGTTTTTTTATTTTTTCCCACACCCTGTAGTTGTTCAGAAAACAGCCCTTGCCCTGGGAAGAGAACCATATGTGAGCTCTGAGCAGAGCACAGCCGCAGCTTTGTGGTCTCTTTTTATTTTGGCACGTGGTCAGAGGGTATTTAAGGCATTTTTGGTCAGGGAAAATGCATCCCCCACCTGACTAGTAAATTGTTGTTTTTTGGTGTGGGCCTTCATTATTTATTTTATGTTTGACAGTATCTACTCGGAAGCCTCTCTCTCGCTCTCTCTCTCTAATATATAAATATATAATTTTTGGCATTTCTGCTTTATTCGATAATGACAGTAGAGAGAGACAGGCAAGGCACTGGAGAGTGAAGGACATGCAGCAAAGGGCCAGAATCAAACCCGTGCTGCTGCAGTAAGGACTTATTTGCCTTGATATGTGGTACAGGCTCTACAAGGTGAGCTACTGGGGCACCCCGAGATGTGCTGTATTTTTTATCTTAGTTGTTACTGTCCCCACGATGGAACATTGGAAAAGGAACTATTGATTGGTCTCTGTCTGTCTGTCCATCCATTGTGTGCATTTTCTGAGCATCTGCTGGGTTGTTTTGGACAAAACTTCAGGGAATGATGGATTTTGACACTGGGGTCTTATAGCCTGTCTTTGTCAGGACTGACGAAGATAGGTTGCCTGTCAAAACATTGGTTATGTTGTTTAAAAAAAAAAAAAAAAAAAAAAAAAAACAGCAGTGATGCTACAAATGTACGGCCTGATCTTTACTTTTGAAGTCTCTTCGTCTGGCTGGTAGCTCACTAATCCGAGTGTGTTTCCTTTTTTTTTTTTTTAAATCATAATTTAAACAAGATAGCCACTTTCCTACTGTAACCAGGTTACTAACAGTAATCCAGTTTCTTGCGTGCATGTAAACAGGAGTAATATTGACTTGTTGAAATATTGATGTGAGAGTTGTTGTTGGCACTCGTGGGTAACGTCGCTTCAGTCCATGAATGGATTATGGTACTGAATCTGGTGGCCACAGACTACACAACACGCTACAAAGTGAGATTACCTGCCAGGCTGCATGCTGAGCTGCACCTGCTGTATAATTTAAAACCGGAATCACAAGCATTTTTCCTCATACACACCATAAAGGTGCATTATGTAATTGCCCATGGTCAATTTAAGTGACATTTAGTCTCAACTGACAGAAAACATGCAATTAGCACATACTTACCATACTGATGGTTGAATCTACATGGTTCTCATTATTGGCTTGACTCATTACATTAAATGCTTATTCCACAGTTTTTATTAGTTGAGTCTAAAGAATTCTCACTTGAATCAAGGCTTGCCAAATTTACACAGTGCACCTTTAGTTCCAATGTGCTTGATATTTGTATTTTTCATGTTCATACTTCAGTATGGAGAGTGTCAGCGTAGGTAAATTTCAGCCCTAAATGGTTTTTGACTCATAATTTGCCTCAGTAAATCCTGTCATTACCTTGGATGTAACTGATTTCTATTAAAGACTGCAACTTGAAAGGAATCCCAGAAAGCTGTGCTTAATTTATATTTAGTGAATTAAGCAGCTTAAAAACTTGAAAAATATATTTTCTTGACAGTGTCTTCAGGGTTTGTGCTTATTTTTCCTCTTCCATCATTGGACTGAATTTTAACTCAGCAGGTCAGTGTCCTCTAGACAAGTAGCAGGTTTCACTCTCAAAATCTCAGTAATTCATTCAATCAAAATCATTTAAAAAAAAAATCAAAAGTATTCAGTTTTGGGATGTATGTTAGTCCAACCACAAAAATTATGTTGGATAAAGTACCCAAGTGTTAAGCTATATGATAAGTTTTGTTCATTTTTTATCAGATTTATTTTCATGCTGCTAGTGATTTTTTTCTGCTCTGACCATGATGTGATTTAACAGCCCATGGAAAGCTGCCCCTTTCATGGGTAGAGCTGCTCCATGTGAGACTGATCAATTCTAATGCAGGGTTTGGAAATTACCACCGGCCAAATGCTTTGCCAGCCACATCCAAACATTTTGGATGTGGCGAGTTCCAAACCAGTGTTTGGTGTCTGGATGTTGTTTTACCAGAGTAAAACTTTTTCCTGCCCTGATGCAGAGGGGTGGTTGTTAGGGAACTGAAAGGAAAAGGGAGAAGAGGCTGGATGCACCTCTGGGTGCACTAACGCAAAGGAAGAGCTGGATGTCACGACCTCCGTGTGGATACACAGCATGTTTGCCTAGCTGCCCCGGACAGGCTTCCTCCCTCGGCCTCTTCAATCAACACATCACATTGCTACACATGCTCGCACATTAACCGTTACACATTACACAGTTTCACACACACAGAAAATTACACCTTCTTTTTTTCTACCTGTAGTGTTTGCGTCTTGTGTGGGACGTGAACTGGGTTATTTTTAATCCAGGATTTTAGTCTTTGCTTGTGTTTCTGTTATTTAATAATTGTGTTGTAAGTTTTTCAAATTTTAAAATAACAAATAATGCTTGTCGGTGTTCACTCTAAAGTGCAAGCAGTAATCATAAAATGATAATTCTGGATATTGTTATGCCTGAGCCTGTTTGCATAGTTTTGCTTATCATTTATATAGCCTCAAGTTGCTGGTAGCACAGCTCTCTAGAACACACTCAAAGGCCAAGCAGGTTCCAATAGTTGAACCCAAAAAGAAAATAAAGTATGGAGAAACTGGATATAATCCATGTTGAACATAGCATGAATTATTTAGCATTCAGTAAATTCTCCTTAAGTGTAATTCAGTCAGACAAAATAGTGTTGTCCTCCTCCGATATCTTTGTTGCATTAAATTGTTTTTTTGTTCCATGAGTATTAATCAAGTGCAAGATGAACATTAGCTTTAAAAATGACATTTTCCAGCCAGCCTCAGTGGGAGACTGGGGTTAAAAATAGATTTTTTTTTTCTTGAGAATCAATGTAGTAAGAGGTTTTCAAGCTGAGCTGTGTCTAAAAAATGCTCTTTATGTTTTTGTTGCAGTTTTGAAAAGCTTCAAAGAGAAAAATAAAACACCCAGACATTTCATGTGAATGTTTTTGTTTGCCTCTGCCAAGGAGGTTATATTTATATTTTATCCCGTTTGTTTGTTTGGCTTTCTGTCAGGGGGATATCTCAAAATCTCAAAAAGGGGTTTCCATAAAATTGGGCAAACAGATATGCCTTGGGCTACATCACACTTTACTATATTTTGGCGAGCTGATATCCACACCATTAGACAATCATTGTTTGTTATCCATAACTAGAAAATAATGGAGATGGAGACATGACGTTGGTCGAGGTTTGCGCTCTCCATGTGGCTTGGAGGAGATTTCAGTCAAATTATTCTGAAGTTTTGTCTGTTTCTGAGACTTTGTCAACATTATTCTTAGATCCTCCTGTCTGCTTTTATCATTGCACCACATGTCCTGCTACAAATGGGCATAATTTATAACCTGGTAATAGAGTACAACACTTAAACTCAGGTCATTGATGCCATACAGTAGGTGAACGTGAAATTCTTGAAGCACAGGTGAAAATACAGTGCAGTACAGTGATTGAATCTTGGTGGTTATTGTGATTAAATACTGACCTTTACCTCAGGCAGCCTGCATGTCTGAATTATACTCTGACTATCTGATTTTGCTCATACTGACATGTCCAGTGTCCACATCACATTGTATCTTTGCTGATTATCTGCAGCACAGTAAAACGATTAAAACCTCATTTGTTGAGCCAGGTTAATTAGGATGCAAGTTTTTCCAAAACACCGAGTATAGAAAATATTGATGACACTTCACAGCTTTTATGCTTGCCAGTTGCCTCACAGCTGACGTCCAGCTTTAATCCACCTCTTTCCCTCATCTCAATATCACCTTCATGAGCTTAATAGGTAAAATATGTAAGAGCTTGTAGCCTTCACCTGGATATACCTGGCCTTACTGTATAGAAAAAGCAGGTGTCGCTGTTGCTTTGTACATTAAGTGATGTTATGCACCCAGATAGAGATGATAGACTATTGGAAGCCTTACCTATGTTTTTGTAGTATTGGTGGTAGTGGAGTGACACAAAGATTGGGGAGGAGAGTGTAACTACAGTGCGTTAGACAGGTTTATGATTTGGAGGCTCATTACTTTAAATTCCAAGGTGTTGCGGGAAAATCTGGGTGGATAAAGGGAATGAGTAATATGCTTCCCTTACCTTGTAAACCACCGTCGAGATGCCCTTGAGGAATCCTACAGTCACTGTAGTGGAGCTTCTCAGTTGGAAGACTGGTTGTACCACATTGCTCTCAGGTGTGAATCTGCGTAACTGCATGAATGTGGAACACAAGAGTACTACATGTGCACATAGTGAAACCATTTCCTAGATAAAGGCAGATTAAAAAAAAAAAAAAACAACGAACAAACAATCAAAACTGTGTCACTGAGGCTCTGACGGCAAGCCAACAGAAGATGAGGCCCACACGCTGAAGCTGCCGTGAGCTGGGAAATATTCCTGTGGGCTCAATAGCATAGTCTTAAACTGCTTGGCTGTCATGAAGAGTGTTGTAATAGTGACTCATCACACATTGCTGAAAATAGACATTTTATGCCAGGGGTTTGAATCTATATACAATACAGAGCCTTCAGGCTGAGATATGTCCGTTATATAAGATGTTGGTAGCTGGTTAGATATGATTTCATTATTTATACTTACTTGCACAAATCACTACCATGCAGCGGGCATGCTGTTTGTTTTGTTTGGTGGAAGAGGCATCCCCAGCTCTACTGTGATAGTTTAACTGGTTCCACTGGTTTCATCCTTTGTACCAGACTCGCTAAAATGCACTACTGTAGAATTTGATTGAAACAAGTCACAGCCTATAAATGTAGTTCAAAACTGAGGCAGTTTCTGCCATTATCTCCATCTGTCCTTTCAGCTGCTGGAGCTGTTTGACAGTGAGGACCCAAGGGAGAGGGACTTCCTGAAGACCATCTTACATCGGATTTATGGGAAGTTTCTAGGATTGCGGGCCTTCATCAGGAAGCAGATCAACAACATCTTCTTGCGGTGAGAGAAATAGCAATAAAGAGAAAATACAACAGCGTTCTGCAAGCTGTGTTCCAAATGCTTTCAACTCATGAGACGGGGATACCCGTGTGTTAAAGCATGTGATCAGCAATATAAAAACACTAGAAAACTGGAAATCCCTGTTATGTTTGTTGAAACAAAAAATGAAAAAGTCATATCCTATGAGTGGCCTACTGCTTCAAAGAAGTCACAGCGACCTTTCTTACTTCCCCAACTGTCTTTAGATCCCTACACCTGTCCCTTTCATTTCTTTTTAACTGTCATCACCCAGCTGAGATGGAAAACTGAACTTAAAGTTCAGAGAGTCTTTGGCAGGGAGTCAGGCTTTTGAGGGCATCCGCTTGGGGCTAATACACACATGAGCCCGTTGCACAGACTCGGCGCATCTGCAGATGAAATGTTTTAGGCCAGGCATCAACAATCACATTTACAATTTCTACATGAGCCTGAGACAGTCTTCGCTGTTTTTATGAAAGGCCAGAATCATGGGAGGATTGGAGCGCTTCCACATTTGGGCCACTTTACATTTGCATTTGGACATTTCAGGTACTCTCACGCTGATTCAGAGGAACTTGTCATGACTGCAAGATAGTTCATTAATAGATCGCCAACATTACAAGCAGCTTATAATAAGGAGTACAACAGTCAAAGCCAAGGTTCCCATGTGACTGTATGTAACACACATCTTTGACTTACGGTTTGATTAACCCCATTCTCAGCAATCACTGTATACCAAACACATAATACATATTTTTGTCTCATTTTGATGATCCAAGTTTGTCATAATTAATGCACTCATTTTACATAATTACAGTTAATTTTTAAATTGACTGGTAATGTTCTACCACTGGGTGAATCAGAGATGCTTGAAGGGCTGACAAACCCAGTTAAAAAGGGTGATTTTATTATTTAGTTTAATTCTCGAGTGCTATTTTCATCATCTGCCATGATCTGAGAGTTCATACAAGTCAATAACTAGGGTAAAATTGAGTTTTAGGAGCTGCATTTTCTAGAGTAACCCTTTACAACAGGGCTTGGTGCGCTTTAATTCCTTAGAGTAACGATATGGTCACAAGTCTGGTAAGGCCAATCAGCTGTAGTGACAATATCTCATCTCGCAGCAACAATATGATAGCAAATGCCCCCCACGAAACTGCTGGTTTAAGTCAGGAGAGTGGTAGGCATCTCTCTGAATAGAATAGACTTCAGATTCTCACAGTTTCATGATGATTTCTACACCAAATCATGACAGTAAAAACCATTTTAATGAAAAACGTACATTTTAGTTGGATCCCTCTAAATGTGTTAAGCCAGATACCCTCCATCAGTACTCTACACACACAGCAAATGATCCAAACAGAATTCACCCTAAAACAAGGCTCTTTTTTTCAGTAACCCAATATAAACACAGGTGCACGCATATCCGCAGCAGCTTGTTGATTCTTTACTGCTCTGGTTGCTGCGAGACAATGGCTTTTAGGTGATTGAAAGGGGGGGCACTTAATGTCATTTCCAACAGGCAAAGTGGTGTGGCAAAATGGGTGCACCCGCTTTGACCATCTGCCGCTGGGGTTAAAAATAGTGCCACAGTTGTCAGGCACTGCATGCCAAGGGTGCCCAGCTAGCTAAAAACAGGTTAACCAGCAAAGTGCTGTTTTGGGGAGGTGAATGCTGTTTGAGTCATTAGGTTGCATAACAGGTTGTGATTTAAAGCCCCTGGCTAAACTTTATCAACATCATCATTATCCAGCCAGTTAAAGGGAAATGTCCATTGATTTGATTTGTATCTCAACATTAACCTCTCTAACCAAAAGTAGACATAAGAGTGTATTGTGTGGAGCTGCTCTTTTGTTCTAGACAGTGAATCAGAGACTAACAGTGTTGGCCTGAACTGCCACATTCAGACTTATCAGCCCTGTATATCATAAATACCATGTTTTCCACTTGACTCTTCACAGTTTTCTCGGAGGTGAAGTTATCAAACCAGTGTGATTACACAGAGACAAACTTCAGACGTAATACAGACAAAGTAACCAGTGGCGTTCATCTACTTTTGATTTTGAACCTCAGTTGAAAGATGATTGCTGATTGAACACATAAGCCATTAGCAGTTCAGTCTTATATGCCTGGTGTTGTTGTCTTTTATCTCAAAACATTTTAGTGTTACTGCACCGCCTGAGCCTAACAAGAAACATACACATACATCTGGGAAAAAATCACCTATTCAGCTTGAAAAATGTACAATAAATAGTCATTCTCCCTCCTTGGAGCTGAATTCCCAAGAGTCTCCAGAGTGAAACTGGGTCTGAGGACTAAAACCACCCACATGCTCCACAACAGGGAACACCTGTGGGTGTTCACGCACAAAACTAAACATTTCAGAGCAATAACAAAATGCAAAGAGCAAACTAAGCAGCTTTGTCTTCTGATCGAAGGCATATCAAATGGATTACTTGAAGCAGCCCGTGCTGATCGTTACAGTCTGTGTTCAGAGTCGACCTGTTTGTTTGCGTTCATTTTGTGTTTCATAGTTTCTGTTGTTGATTTGTCTGTCACTGTTGCAGGTTCATCTATGAGACTGATCACTTTAATGGAGTTGCTGAACTCCTAGAGATCCTGGGAAGGTGAGTAAGGACATGTGGTCATGTGACATGCAGCCAGACATCACGTGACCACACCCAGTCATGCAGAACAATCACAAACAAAATCCTTTGGCTGTAACTGCTTACCACCCAGGATTATTTTGAGAACAAAACTTGAAGACTTTTTTTTTTTTTTTTTTTTTTTTTTTTTTTAAACAAGGATTCACTTTGAAATAAAAACTGGCATTATTACAGTGATGATATCTCACTTTGGAGGAACACTTTTTATCATTTCATGAAGTGGAAGATGAATTTGCACATCAGTATTGTAACAATTTCTCATTTTTGTCATTCTCTTGTATTTTCACTGCATTAAATCAAGGCTTCTAGGTTTTAAATATCCTTGTGCAGAATGCCTACAAGTCTTATTACACAGAGGACTCGTGCTCGCTCTTGTCCAAAGCTAAAAGGCCCCTCCGGCCTCCTCTCTTCTCCTATCATTTTGGTGCCATTATTGCACTGAATTCTCTCCATATTTCTTTGCCAATTATTCACAGTTATGTCTCGCTCTGATCTTGCAGCATGGGTTCATGCCACAGTTTTTTCAGTCTGCAGGGCACTGTACAAACAATGTGCGTGCTGTTGTTTTTCTCCAGTATCATCAACGGATTCGCGCTGCCTCTGAAGGCAGAACACAAGCAGTTCTTGATGAAGGTGCTCATCCCTATGCATACAGCTAAAGGACTGGCCCTTTTCCATGCACAGGTATTAAAAAAAATCTCTTTACTGTCCAATTTATTGTATCCAGTAAGAAAACTGTCTTCTGCATACCTTTTAAGAGAGATGTGTCACTCAAAATTAAACAGAAAAGAACTTGTCACGTGTCATGTTAAAATAAATTATACAGCTGTTGGTTAAAAGTGTCTGAGATGGAGGAGGCAGAGCTATGATTGAATCCTTGGACTGTAGCGCCCTCTAGTGGCTGCTAAAATGAACAAACCCTACTTCATTGGTTCCAATTGTGGAGCTGAACAAGCACCCTTGAGAGGGCAGAGCAGAGAGTAAGGAATAGTTACATTTCAGGTATTTCTCTCCCTCGAAGTTACCAGAAAACATAAAAGAATGACATTTGATTATGTTTTACTTGCCTCATTGTTCTTATAGCCACAGTCACAACATAGACTGACCTGCAAGTATAAACTGTATCATTATTTTAATTTTAATTTTTTTGGATTTGCATTTTGCATGTCTTGTTCTCCTTTTATCTACATGTATAATATTCCCTGTATTTTATTTGTTTGTGATTAATGCACTTTGAACTAATTTATATCATATATTGTGCTCTATAATTAAATTTGCCTTGCTTTGCCTTTGTGGGTAGTTTGTGCATTCACAGTACTTGTGTTTTGTTTTTTTTTTTGCCTCTCCAGCTGGCCTACTGCGTTGTCCAGTTCCTGGAGAAGGATCCCACCCTCACTGAGCCGGTACTTCATTTGCCATTCCTCCCACTCATTGTGGCATGCAGCTTGGAGCATCTTTGATTTGTTCTGCACCGCAGAGGAGTTTCTTGTGGACACTTAAACAACCACCCCCTCAGACAGATTGTTGTTTTTTTGTTTTGTTGTGGTGTGGTTGTGTTCATTTTTTCGAACTTGCTCAAATAAAATTTCTGTTACATGTGCAGGTGATCCGTGGACTGTTGAAGTTTTGGCCTAAAACCTGTAGCCAGAAAGAGGTAGTGTGTCTAACTATAACTAAACATCATGCTCTGTCTGGCACTTGGAGACAACCAGATCCTGATGCTGAGTGCTCTGGTCTGCATCTCTTATCCAATCAGGTGATGTTCCTGGGTGAAATCGAGGAGATTCTGGATGTGATTGAGCCTACGCAATTCAAGAAAATTGAGGAGCCCTTGTTCAAACAGATCTCCAGATGTGTGGCTAATCCCCACTTTCAGGTACTTTTAAAAGGCATACACATAAACTGTGTTGTGTGTAGCCCGTGTCTCATTTGCTTAAAGGTTTCAAATCCTTCCCCTGCCTGTTTCCACCTGTTCATCTACTCCTCCTTTTCATGGCTAAAGTGTATTCAGAAGGTGAAAAACCATTAATTCAATTCAATTCTCCCAGTTAATCTGTTTTTGTAGAAAGCAGTTTTCCTAGAGCTGTACATTCGGTGTATGCAGTTTTCTTGACTCCAGTCCATCCCCTCCCTCGCAGGTAGCCGAGCGAGCGCTGTACTTCTGGAATAACGAGTACATCCTCAGTCTCATAGAGGAGAACATCGACAAGATCCTTCCTATCATGTTTGGTAGCCTGTACAGAATCTCCAAGGAGCACTGGAATCCGTATGTAGTCATTTCCCTTTAGACAAAGAGTTTTATTAAGCCAAGCAGTCTGCCACACAAGCGCTACACTTGCGAGTGCTTGTGTATAAAAAGCTTATAGCCCCAAGCTTTTGTGACATAGTAGTTTGGATTTCAACCAGTATCTAAAAATAAAAAACCAAAGAAAACTGACTTATCGTAATTCAAAGAACTGCTGCTTCTGTTTATGTGTTAAACTGTTTGAACTGAAACCTTCATGAGTATTATGTGATGAGTGTTGTGTTAAGTGGTGTTTGATTGTCACGCTATTGATGTCAGCTTATCTCTTGTGTGTTGAAGTACAATTGTAGCGCTGGTCTACAATGTGCTGAAGACGCTGATGGAGATGAACAGCACGCTGTTTGATGAATTGACATCCTCCTACAAGGCAGACAGGCAACGGTGAGTGACCTCCTGTCTCGGCAGCAGCACAAGAACAGTAGCCATTGTTTTCTCGCTTAAAACAGTTGAAATACACACAGACATATGAGGCAACTATCAGTTGATTTGGACACTCTTACCCAGTAATGGTTGTTGCCAGTTAGGACTTTTTCAGTGATTAAAAGTTATATTAAATTTAAATTATTTTAAATTAAATTATTTTTCAAAATGCTGTCCTCTTTATCAGGTTGCACACAGTGTTTTGTTTTTGATGTTCACAGGTGTAAATCAGTCCTTAATTAGATGACTAGGATGAAAATCCGGGATCTGAGTGAACCATTAGCTGTAGCCATGGCCCAAAAGCATGCTACATACTCATTCTGTGTGTGTTGTCCTCCCAGGGAGAAGAAGAAGGAGCAGGAGAGGGAGGAGCTGTGGAAGAAGCTGGAGGAGCTGAGGCTCAGCGACACAGCTCTGGTACAGAACAACAGCCATGGGCTTCAGAATGCCCAGAACAACAACAACAACAACAACAACAACAACAATAGTAACAGTAATTCCCATGACAACCAAGACAAGAGCACTGCTGTTGGTGTCTCCACAGACAACCAAGATCCTGACATCACCACGGCAACCGCTGAGTGCACCACAAGTGCCAAATGACACAGGATTTAAGCTTCCTATTCCATAACGGTTTGAAACCGTGAAAGGACTGTCAGGGACAGGTGGGGGCTGGGAGTGGAATAAATAGGTGGTAAAAACACAAGTTACACCTCATCAGTATATTACATCTATTTAGAGTGACTTAAAATGCCAGCAGTTCTTCGGCAGAAAGTATATATTTCAACTTAAAACTATTTTTGGATGTTAAAGTGTGGCTGCAGTATATTGTTAAATTTTTTGTCTGATCAAAGATTTATCCTTTCACATTTAGTTTCTTAACTGAAAAATGATTTTTTTTGTGATATTATATGAAACATGGGTGGGGAAAAAAATAATAATCACTTGAAATTAATGTTTCCGATTGTGCTGCACTTAGAGAAGCTGAATTGCTATTGTAAGATTTTGTCTATTTTTATGTGCTTTCCACACTGCTGCCAACACAGGGGTGCAAACCTTAAGGAAGAAGGGAGGTGCAAGCTTTAGGAGGACTGGGGTGGATGGGACCAGAACCCACGTTGACACGAATCTCATGTATATAGCAGGGATGGGATCAGGAATCAACACAAGCCACAAGGCCTTCTCCCATTTCAAATGAATGGGAGTTGTATGGCCCCAAAATATTCCTGAAAAATGTTCCTGAGGATTCTCTATCAGTGACTCTGGTTCGAGCTATAGAGGGAAACCAAGTTCAGACGCTCCATTGAAGTCCCTTGACAGTGTCATAATCGTGAGGTCTTTTTTGTGTGTCGGTGTGTGTGTGTGTGTGTGTACTGTCTAAAGATCTGGTGAAAACATGAAGCTGAAATTAAATAGATGTAACAAGACCTGCAGCCATAAGATTATTTACACTAAAGTACTGAGATGAACCAGGAGTTTCAGAGAATGAATGATATGGGCACAGATATATATATATACACATACACATACACACCTTATTTTTCCAGCCTGATTAGAATTAATAAAAGTAGATAAAAGAAAAGAGCCATTTATTTTGTATTAGTATTGACAAGGCAGAGGTTTTTGAATGTGGTAACATTTAGTTTTTCAGATAAAATATGACAGGATGCAGGAAATGCTTGAGTCTTGAGCGTTTTTATGTGTATGTGAGATTGGAGTCTACTTAAAGGGTAATGCCACTCAATTGAAGATTTAATTTAAGTTATTTCTGTGCTCGAAGACAGTCTAGTCAGTGTTGGGAATATAACCGCTCTCTCCCAAGGCCAGAAACCAAGACTCAGACCTGTGATGTTATCTGGTGTTGTGGAAGGACAGGCTGATTCTAGACTTTATACCTAATGACTTTAAATGAGTTTTAATTTTACAATTACTGCCTTTGGGAGCTGAGTTGCTTATATTCATTAACATAATTTTGGCTGTTCTAGATTATACAAATAACTTGGAACAATTCTTAAATTGAATGGTGCTCCCTCTGAACCTGAGTGTCCGCTCTCTACTTTTTAAGTTCATATATTAGGTCGAGTCTTTCTGATGCCTTTCTTGTTGGTACACCATTCCAATCTCTGTGACATACAACTGTGTGGGGAATCTGTTTTGTAATGGCAGACCTCATTTAGGTTTTGAACGCCATCAAATAAAGTCTACTTTATCTTTCTACTCAAGGCACATCTGTGTTTTTCTTTTTTTATTCTCAGGGCGTACTGAACTGTAGTACATCATGGGAGTCAGCAGATGGCGCAAGATTGTTCCTGCCGCCTGTCCTTAGCATACAGAGTGGAGGATAACTTGTAATGTAGTCCTCAGAGCTGCCTAGAGCCTGAAGTTACAGCCGTACAGTATATCCATTCACCAAAACACTGAGTCTGTTTACTGAATGACTTGAGTCACTCTGAATAAAAATGTCTAATTTATTAAATGCAGCCTTAACATAAGCTGTGGATCAGGTGAAACAGCAATATGAGCTCTGGTTCCATGGTATTTAGCACACAAACAGCAGTTAATACCAGTGAAGTGGTACTAAGTAATATTAACAAAAACAAAAGTCATGGAGCAACATGTTGCATACTTGTTGGTCAAATCTCCTTAAAAAGACGATACTGAATACATTTTAATGTCTTATCTCTTACAATTCTTAGCTGAAACATGTTGACAAAAACAATAAATATCAGGCCATAAGGCACCTGGTGCATCTATTCCTAATATCAGCAGCTGAGAGCCTTTCCGGACTTTTGTCTCCTGGTAATTATTTGTTGTTTATTTGCTTGGACAGAATGATGCATTTAAAGCTGATTGTACTCAACTTCATGACCTGGTTAAGTGCACCATTTGGTGTGTGAATAAAGCTTGACTTCAAGCTATCCAAAAGGCTGCAACCTTAACAAAAATAGCTGCAATTAATGTTGACAAAATTCCTTTTGGCATCATAACTTAATCTATTAGATGTTGCCACCTAAAAGCTATAGGAAAACAAGATGGTCCAGGCATATGGAATAAAATCATGTCAAGTCTCATGTCAATAAAGAACTAATTAATTATTTGCCTAAAACGGTCAGTATAGTTTAGAAACAAACAAACAAACATTGTCCCATGTCAAGGGCTTTCCAAATGGGCAAGCAGATGAATGTCCAGCAGGCAGAGTGACTCTCTGGCTCCACCTGACGATCTGAAATGAAACCTGCACCCAGCAGAGACGGGCTAAGTCCCAAAATATCCCTCTCTAGTGTAGAGGCACACCGTTACTGTGGTGGAAATTTACTCAAGAAGAGGAGAGATAACTGATGTAAGAAATAAAGAGTGGTCATTCAACATACTGGGAGTATTACTCACAGTCAGTTGTTACAAGAGAACATTTTTACATGTCATATTTCCTGTGCATTTTTAGTGCAAACAAGTTGAAATTTTTTTGAATCATGAAAAAAGATATAGATATGCAAACTAAAAGCCGATTACTCATTACTTATACCAGATTACTTGTCTAATTATCTTGGAGAATCACAACTACAACAAATGTACTCTGTGCTGCTGATTTCAGAAAATATTTTAAAAAATGACAACTATATAAAAGCTACTTGCAATATTTACATCAACAAGAGTGACTGTACTTTGTTACATCCACTTATCTTTTCAGGACTTGCAGTAACAGTGGTACAAGTATTAGTATTGTAGCAGTATTAAAATTTTTAATAATACTGGTAGTGGTAGTAGTGCTGCACCATACAGCTGTACCTTGTTATAACATGACTTACAACTACCAAAACTTATGGCAGCTGCTTGTGATAGATATAACATAGTCTACTAAACTACAGAGGAAAAAAAACAACTTGCTAAAAGGCAGTTGAAATATTAAGCTGTGTAAATAGACACACATTCATGCATGATGTGAAATCTCTGTATATCCAGAGTGCCAGGAGGAAGTTACTTTGTCAAATGGGGAATTCTCTCCATTATTTTCTTATTACAAAATGTAGGGAAAAAAAAGATAAAAGTAGATTCATTGGAAACTGTAAAATATTACTTTAAGGAGGCAGATGTTTTCTCCCAACTCTTTGCAATCAGCCCCAGAGCTGTTTAAAGATACCTCTTGACTAATGAGATAAAAGAAGTACTTTTAAAATATAGATACTATTCAGTCAAAGTCAGCCTAATAAATGTTAAAATTCTGCCTCAGGCCACCTCCTCTGGGAGTGTCTGACCAAACAGCTGTTCTGCTATGAATTTAAAACTCTTGTTTTGCACCACGGAAATGAAAAATGTCCTGTTTGATCTACACAGTGGAGCACATCACACTTCAAAAACTATTTTTCATCCACTTTCTGTCACTAGCCTCACATTCAAACCGACAGATTTACTGAGCAGAAAGACTTTTTAAAATCTATTTTTTTATTTCATTTTGTATGTTTATTGATTCATTGTGACAAATTTGTGTTGTTTTTTCCCCCCATTTCCTTCCATAATGGAGGGGACATTAGGTAACAAAGTCAAGTAACTGAAATATTGTGTTGACACTGCATAACATGCATAACTGCATTATAAATGTGCATACATTTGCATACAATATACCAAAATGCATACAAATAACACAAGACACATGATATGAATAATACATAAAAGGAATATGTGATCAGAAGCCAAGATAAGCACCACAGTGTGTTATATATAGCCAAACCTAAAAATAAATAAATAAATAAATAAATGAAGAAGAAGAAGAAGAAGAAGAAGAAGAAGAAGAAGACATTAAGCTGTTAAAGCACAAAATGCCTTATCTGGTTATTTTTGGTGTCCTGCTGTTGCACTTGATTTGTTTAAAAAGTAAGACTGAATGAATGAATTTTCACACAGCAAGTTTTTGGTGGGTATTTCATTATTGTGACCAGACAGGCTATAGTCATCATAGATAGAAATGTGACATTTTAAAATGGTATAAACACTTGTTTGGGTTTGGCCCATGTGCCCAGGTGAGGTCTGGGGGGCTGGCCGGTAAATAATGAGGTGCACGTGGCTCAGGTTCCGCTCCGTGGTGCGGGACAGGTTGGGGAGTCCCGGGCGGGGCGGACGAGTCTTAACTTCATGCAAATGAGCCTGGGATCACGTGACTTAGTGCTGCGCTCCGCCGTGCTGCAACCTATCAGGACCAGCTGATGATGCTCCGCTGCTTCCTACCTGGACCGGGCTTTATTGCACCACAGCAGCAGGAACAACAACAACAACAACAACAACAACAACAGAGACATGCCTGTGAACTGCTCGGAGAACAACCGGACCGTCTCAGTGTTCACCTCCAAGCTGGCTCCTGCTGCTGACATCTGTGTTGGACTTGCTATCCTCACGGTTGGTATGTTGTATTTGTCTTTGTCTGCTCTCTGTGTTTGCCTCCTTACCTGAAGTGCTACTCAGCTGCCCTGTGCTTCACAAGTCCTGCAGAAATTAAAAAAAAAAAAAAAAAAAAAAAAGAAGAAGAAGTACTGTATTAATTTGTTGATGATACTGTAGCAAACCAAGTCTGTTGAAAAATGTTTGGATTATTATAGTAGGCTAATTAAGCCTAATGCTAGATAAATAGATATCACCAACTGGAATTTTAAAGGGCACTGCTAATTTACTATTGATTATACTACAGAAGTTCCTATAGGAATATTGAAGAAACATAATAATGATACTTTGCAGATTAAAAAAAACACCCTTAATTCACTAAATCTACAGAGCAGCTGCCACAGATTCACTATAACCTCCCACAGGAATATTATAGTGATTCTGTTGGAAATTTAAAAAAAAAAAAAAAAAAAAAGGTGCTAGAAG